>MU383980.1:0-108019 GCA_022495065.1 Xylaria telfairii | reverse complement strand
TATATAATTTTATTATATAAAGTTTATAAAACGTTTTTAAAATAAGCTTAAAAAAATCTTAATTTTGTTTATTATTTATAAAAAAATAGTTTAATTAATTATATATTATTATAAACTTATTAGTTTTAATAATAATAAATTATAATTAATTTATTTATAAAATATTTTTATATTAAAATTAAAAAAGTTTAATTATTATATATTATTTATAAAAAATATTATTAAATAAAACTTTAAATTATTAATATTTTTATTAAATAATATTTATTATAATAAATATAAAAAGATTATATTTTATAAACGTTATAAAAATAAAATTTATTAAAGGTTTAAATACTTAAGTAAAACTAAGCTTTAAGTTGTTTAAATAACTTATATATAGTTTATATTATTTTTATTTTATATTTATACCGGGGATATTATAAAAGTTTTTAAAGCTATAGTTTAAAAAAAAAATTACTGCTTATTTTTTTTTTATAAAAAACTGTTTATTTTTATAAATATATGTTTTTTAGTTAAGTTTTATACATAGAAAAATTGTTTTTTTTTTATAGTTTTATTTATAAAAAAGTTGTTTTTTTTTTATTATTTATTTATTTAATCTAGTATTTAAAAAAACTATTATTTTTTATAAATAATTAATTTATATATTTTATTATTTAATCTTATTTTTAAATATATTTTAAACTTTTATTAAAAACGTTTTATTAATAAATTAATAATAATTAATTTTTTAAATTATTTAACTTATAATTAAACTTATAATATTTAATTAAATAATTATTTAATTTATTTTTATTAAATAATTATAATTTATTTAAATTAAAAAATTATTATTTTATAAACTTAATTAAATATTTTATACTTTAATTTATAAGTTTTATTATAATTAAACTAATAAAATTAAATTAATTTTAAAATAGTAATAAACTTAACTTAATTTATAGTTACGGTTGGGTGCCTAGTGGGACTGGTGCAGACCCCACATTAGTCATCCATCCGTACGTACGACCCACATCACGTGACTGCCAGTCACCTGACCACTGGTCACCTGACCTGGCCCCACCTGCCCCACCACACAGACACCACACTTAGCTATTATTATTGCCGCGCCTCGCGCAGCCTTGTAGAGTTTTTCCTTTCCTTCTTCATACTTAGATTTTTCGCACAATATAGCACATATTGCAGCAGCCTTGCATTCTGTTAGTGTGTCAGGTGTAACATTTATATATAAATTAATTATTTTATAAAATATTTTATTATATATTTATTAATAAATAATATTAAGCTTTAAAATTTTTTTTTTTATTTTTAGTTAATAAATTATAATTAATTTAATTAAAAAAAAAAATAGTTATTATAAATACTAGATTTTTATTTTAATATAAATAATAAAAATATTAGTTATATTATATAAACTATATTTTATATTATATAAATAGCTTTAAAAATAATAGCTTTGTTAAATTAATTCTTTTTTTTTTTTAAGTTATTATTTTTTACTTTAAAGGTTTAATATAGCTGATTTCGCTTTTTTTTCGCCGCTGTTTCGCCCTTATACCTAGCTAGTTTAAATGTATTATTAATAATAGTTTTTTTATTTTTATAATTTAAAAATTTATATTTAATTTATATAATAAAAACAAGATTATCTAAAAAAAATATATAATAATAAATATTTATATTTTTAATAAAATAAACTTAAATAATATATATTTAACATAGAAAGCTAAGGCAGTGAGGCTATTTAAGTCTGTAAAAGTGTGATGTAGATTAGATGGAGTAGGTGGAGCCGGCGGTCGCCGCAGGCAGCAACCTTAGCTCAACCCACACAAGGCTTATCTACACTATCTACCAAGTGGGTCCTACAAACCCCCCTTGTCAGTCTATATCAATATTTTATAAAATTATAAAACTAAATACTAAGTAAAATTATTAAAAAAAATTATATTATATTAATAAATGTTATTTTATTTTACTATTAATAATTTAGTTATTTTTTTATTAAATAAACTATAATAATTATTATGTTAAATAAATAATATATATTTAATTATTTAGTTATAAAATATAAAAATAATAATATATATATTTAATATTAAATAAATATAGCTTTTAAACCTATATAAAATATAAATTATTATTATAATAATATATATATAATATTATTAAATTTTTTTAAATATTATTAAAATTTTTATAATATTTTTTTTATTTTATAATAATATAATATTTTTTAAAACTAGCTAAAATGTTTATTAGCTTTTTTAATATTGTTATTTTTAGCCGAATAGTTAATTTTTTTAAATTATTAATTATAAAAAAAAAACTTGTTGTAATAAAAAAATTAAAATTTTTTTTTTTTTTTTAAAAATTTAAAAATATTTTTTAGGATAGCTAAATATATAAGATTTAACGTTTTTAAATATATAAAAATAACTAAACTTTTAAAACAATAAAAAACTAATATATTAAAAAAAATACCTTGTAATAAAAAAATAAAAATTAAACATAAATAATAAATATTTAATATTTTTATAAATTAATTTATAAATATAAAAAAAAAATCCTTTAAAATTATTAAATTAACTTTAATTAAATATATAATTTTTTATTTTTTTTTTTTAAATTATATTTTTTATATTAATTTTGTTTGAATGGAGTGTACTGCATATTTCCAAGGCAGCAGTACATGCCTGTAAGGTTGGTGGAATACAGTCTATTTCCTATATGCCACACTAAAAGGAAGGGAGAGAAGGGAAGGAATTGGGTAGGTGGGAGCCCCCTATATACCCCTTCGTACGAAGGGGTTTGTAGGTGGTCCCTGGCCAGACCCCTTGGCCTGGTCCACCCCCTTGGCCTGGACCCCTTCGTACGAAGGGGTCCGCGAATGCCCTAGCTAGTTGCGTACGATTATTGTTCCAACAAATTTTAATATTTTAAAAATTAATATAAATATAATAATATATTATATAACTAAAAAAACTATACTTAAAATTTTAATACTATTAAATAGCTTTGTTAAACTAATTATTTTTTTATTTTAAATAGTTATTTAACTAATAATATTTTTATTTTATATATTATTTATAAAAAAAAAAAAATTCTAGCTTATAAAAATAAAAATCTTTAAATTTATTTAAATATTATATAAAACTAAATATTAAATAAATATAACTTAAACAAAAATTTATATTTTTATAAACTATAATATTATCATTAAATTATTTAAATATAAAAATTTAATTAATTTATTAATTTTAAATAATAATAATTTATATTTAATATAAGCTATAAAATATATAAATAAATTTAAATATTTTATTATATATAAACTTAAAAAATTTTATATTATTTTAAATATTTTATTTTAATTATTTATAATAATTTTAAAAATAAATTAAATAAATAATTTTAACTTTTTATTTAATAATTTAAAAAATTACTAAGTTTAAATAGTTTATTTAAAAATTTTTTTAATAAATAATTTTATAAATATATTATTAATAAAGGTTTTTTTAGCTTTTAAATTAATATTTACTTATAAACTAGTTAATTTTTTTTTTTTAAAAAAAATAACCTTAATATAAATATTTTTAAAGTTTAAAGTTTAACTATAATAAAACTACATAAAAAACCCTAAATAAAAATATATATTAAAAATTATTTAATAAAATATAATTTTTAATTTAATTAATTAAATAAAATTTTTTTTTAAAATAAATAATAATAAAATTATATAAAAAATATTTAATATATATAACTAGTTTTATATTTTTAAAATTTATTATACTTAAATATTTAAATTATTATATAAATAAAATTATATTAAATATAATAAGTTTTAAAATTTTTTTTTAGTTTTATAATAAACTATAAAAAACTATAAAAATATATTAAAATATATTTTAAATATATAATTATAAAACCTTATAACTATAAACTATATAATTTATTATAACTAATTTTTAATTTATTATATTTTTTTTATATAATAATTATTAATATTATTTTTAAATTTTTTAAATTATATTAAAAATATAATATTTTTATAATTATTATTTATAAATTTTTTAAAATATATTAAATTATTTTTAATTATTATAATTAAATAGCTATTAATTAAATAAATATATTATTAAATAAACTATTATTTATTAATTAAAGAATTTTTAAAATTATTTTTAATAATAAAAATTTTAAGTTTTTAATAGATTTATAAAAATAAATTTAAATAAAACTTAATATTTATTTTTTATATATAGCTGCTTATTATTTTTTAATAAATAAATAATTTAAACGTTATATTTTTATTATTAAATTTATATTTAAATATTATTTTTACGCGTTAAAAGATTTATAATTATAAAAAAACGTAATATTTTAACTATAGTTTAAACTTAATAATATATATTTTATAATAATATATTAAACGTTTAATAAAACTATTCTCGGCTTTATATTAAATTTAATATTAAATATTTTAAATAATAAATGTTTTAATTTTACTTTTTAAATAAAAATTTATAATATAATTATTTTATTTTTTATAATTATTAAAAAATATTATAATTATTAATATTAATAGATATTTTTTAATATTAGTTAAAAAGTTTTTTTTTAATTATATAAAAGTTATAATATTTTTTAAGCTATATAGTTAAACTGTAAGTTAAAATAATAGTTTGTAAGATTTTTTAAAATTATAAAATAAATTAATTATTTAATATATAAATTTAAATTTTTAAAATATTTTTAAATATATAATATAATTTTTATAAATTATTTAAAACTAGTATTTTTTATAAATATATTTAAATAATTATTTTTATATTTTAAAAAAATATATATTAAAATATATAAAAAATAATTTATAAATAAAAATTAAAAAAAACGTAAATATTTAATAAAATATATAAAATTTAAACTAAAATATTATAAATAAATTATTTTTATAAATATAAATTAAAATATAAAAAATTTATTAATAAATTATTAGTTATAAAAATTAATAAAATAAATTAAAAAGTATAAATTAAAAAAATATATATATATTAAATAATTAATAAAAGTATTAGTAATTTTTTGTTAAAGGCATTTTGTTAGCTAATAGCCAGCCGCCACATATATATAACCCCACTATAAGTAGCCTTCCGTACACAGTGGCAGTAGTATGGGATCTCCATCCCTTCTACATCTCAATACAACAGACTGCCTTGGCACAGATGATCCAGACCATCCTTGTTACAAGGTAGGTACAGTAGGTTCCTCAGAGGTAGCTGCGTCAACTGACCCCGCCTTGATCTTTACTGCACGCTGGGACAAACCTTAACTTCAGGAGGGGCAGTACAGTACCTCCTTACGGGTCCACGGTTCAATGTTTAAGGTTGTCTGCCTAAGTACAGTAACGCCTGCCCCGCATTGGCAGGTCCATTGCAGGCGACAAGATCAAGGTACCCTGCGATGTAGGCGGCGGGCACATGCATCCGCTCGGAGAAGAAAGCTCGGGGTTTTCTCGGACCCGAGGTGTCATTGGCTGGGCTTGATTCAGATCGGATCTGATAAGACAAGAGGACCCCCCTTCTTCACGCACAGTGCAATCGAATACCACAGTAGACGAGGTTCAATAGCACAAGACCTGAACGTGCTGGTCTAAGCCCCCTAGTTTTCATCAACTATGCCCAGAACAGAGCTGGTAGCAACAAAACACAGTGCGTAAAACCAACTCCGAGGCGATGAAATCATAGGCTCATGGGGCTTTCTGATTCGCCACAAGGGTCCAACTCCATCATTTGCGACCGAGATCGCCGGCCAAAAGAATAGGTACAAAGCTATTAGCTACTGCGTCCTTATTAATAATTCCTTCCTCACTATTTTACCTCATTCACCATCCTCCTCCTCCTGCCTCATCATCACCATTATCATAACACACATATTGCACCTGTGTACACTCAACACGCCGGCAATACGCGCTCTCCTCTCGTCTATATCAACCAAGAGAGATCTTTTGAGCAAGCATTTGACCGACCATCGTCCGCATCTTGGTTCATACGTAGAACCAGATACACCACCAATACTCTAATCGCTGGAAAGTCTCCCGACCAGATATCTCAACAGAACCATCACCATGCTGTCGCGGACGCTTGCCAACACTGCGCGCCGAGCCGTGGCAACATCGGCTCCCCGCATTGCCATGCGCCAAACCCTCAGCCCAGTTGCGAATGTCACACGCCGGTCCTATCACGAGAAAGTCTTGGATCACTACAACCGGCCGCGCAACGTCGGCTCAATGCAGAAGAATGATGTTGACGTTGGTACGGGATTGGTCGGTGCACCCGCCTGTGGCGACGTCATGAAGCTTCAAATTCGTGTCGACCCCAACGACAACCGGATTTCCGACGTCAAGTTCAAGACCTTTGGCTGTGGCAGCGCCATCGCGAGCTCAAGTTATCTGACTGAATTAGTGCGTGGCATGACTCTAGAGGAAGCCGGCAAGATCAAAAATACAGAGATTGCCAAGGAGCTGTGTCTACCCCCTGTCAAGTGTGAGTTTTCTGTTCTCCGCAATTGTATATGATGATCACTCGGTAACGTTTGCGTAGTACACTGCTCCATGTTAGCCGAGGATGCCATAAAGTCGGCTATCTCCAACTACTACACCAAAAACCCTCATGCCCGCCCGACAAATCTGGCCGGTACTGGGGCTAAGCTACCCGGGGCTAGTGAAATTGCCTCGACCGCCACATAAATCCTCTAAAAACTAACTAAGTCACTGGTAAATGTGTTTTGTATTTGATACGTGCAGCATATGGGATCCAAAAGCAGTTGGTGGAATGTGGATAAGGGGGCGGGGAAACCAGAGAGTTGTAACCATCCATCTCCCTCATAAACACCCCATACAACAATGAATTCGGAGTTGGAGCGTAAGGAGTATTCCAAGATTAGGGTTCGGAATATGATGCGGTCTTTGTCAGTCTGATGGTTTAAGACATACCAAAGCATCATCGTCACCAAATTGTATCATTATACCAATGAAACGTGTTCAAATCACTTTGGTGCACCACTCTGAAGCTAATGAATTTATATCCAACCCTTAGACCTCACAAATTCCTATCCCAGCCACGACAACACCACATAGATGACGGAATTAGGTTTGATTTACATTTTAATATTTTGTTTATCTACTCTATCTAACTTTAACGTAGTCGAGTTTGGAAGATGTATTAGGTGATTTGTACGGTTCCTGTACAGAACTACTGCTCATGGTCATGCATATAGTAAAATATTAACAAGCCCCATACTGAAATAAAATAGCATGGGATTTCCTGTTATCAGCCCCACATTATGGAATTATCTTTATCTTATCGCAAACTGACCCATCTTACTTTTTGTCGTTGGCATTTTTCTTGTTAAGGTTATTGCTTGCATGAAGAATTACTTTTCGTCTCGTCGATTGCATAATTAATTGCTCAGCTCAGTCGTCCAATCTTAGCTTTGTTGACATGTCAAAACACCTCCTCGAAGATGCCGACGTAGAGGCGACACTCCCCAGGAAGAAGTCCAAGAAGGACAAGAAAGAGAAGAAGAATCGCAAGGCGAAAGTGCAAGATGACGACTCAGCCGTGTCGACACCAATCTCGTCCGAAGATAAAGATGCGACCGCCACACAAGACGAGGGTGATTTCAAGGTGAAGAAGAGCAAAAAGGAGAAGAAAGTAAAGAAGGAGAAGAAGAGGAAGGGCGTCGAAGACGACGAAGAAGATGATGACGAAGACAACAGCGAGCGCGTAGAGCCAGACGAGGAGAAGAAGTCCAAGAAGAATAAAAAAGAGAAGAAAGGCAAAAAGAAGCGCCAGAAGCAGGACCCGGATGCAAGTGTAGAGTCGAACGAGCCAGCCAACGGGCATAGCGAGCCTGCTGTCTCGAACGCTACAAATGGCCACACGGCGCCCACTTCAGTGTCCCAGTCTGAGATCGCGAGCTTCCTAAGCACTCACCAGATCACGGTCGTCGATCCTCTCTCCGACGAGCTTCTACCACCTATCATGCAATTCTCACAATTACCGCCGTCCACTCTAATAGCAAAGAACCCCTTTGCCGCGTTCAAAACCCCAACGCCCATCCAAGCCGCATCTTGGCCATTCGGACTGTCGGGACGAGATATCGTAGGAGTCGCAGAGACAGGCTCAGGCAAGACAATCGCATTTGGCCTTCCCCTCGTCAACGCCGTGCTCGACATGCCCAAGGTCAAGAGTGGTGGCAGGATACGTGCCGTGGTAGTATCGCCTACACGAGAACTCGCCATGCAGACTAATGAGGAACTCTCTAAACTTGCCGACCTTGTCGGGCTCAAGACAGTTTGCGTGTACGGTGGCGCATCCAAGGATGACCAGAGACACCTCCTCCGAAAAGCTGATATCATTGTTGCTACTCCTGGTCGGCTAAAGGATTTCCTGGAGGAAGGCGCTATCAAACTAGAGAACGCCAAGTTCGTGGTGCTCGATGAGGCAGACCGTATGCTTGACAAAGGTTTCGAGGACGATATTAAGAGAATTATTGGCTGCACGCCTAAGAAGGAGGAACGTCAGACACTCATGTTCACAGCGACCTGGCCACAGAGCGTGCAAGCCCTAGCTTTGTCATTCATGGTTTCGCCTGTTCGGATTCAAATTGGTGGTAACGAGAGCGGCGACCTTCAAGCGAACACAAGGATTGAGCAACGTGTCGAGGTCGTGGACCAGCGGGCTAAGGAGGGACGACTTCTGCAACTTCTCAAAGCACACCCGAAGAACGAGCGAGTCTTAGTGTTCTGCCTGTATAAGAAAGAGGCCACGCGCGTCGAGAGTTTCTTGCAGCAGCGTGGTATCAAGGTTGTTGGTATTCATGGCGACTTGAAACAGGAACAGCGGACGCGAAGTCTCGAGGCATTCAAGTCGGGCCAGACACCCGTATTAGTGGCCACAGATGTGGCTGCTCGTGGTCTAGATATTCCCGAAGTGAAACTAGTGATCAACGTCACAGTATGTTTAGTCCATTCCGTTCCAGCTGCTTATTATCCCCCAATTGCCCCAGCGAGCTAACATCTTCCAGTTCCCACTCACCATCGAAGACTACGTCCATCGCATTGGTCGTACGGGACGAGCCGGCAAGACAGGTCAAGCCATTACCCTATTTACTGAACATGACAAGGCACACTCTGGAGAGTGAGTATACCTTCGAATAAGCATTATAACCAACCTCCCCAGATTATTAACTTCCTTACGCAGGCTAGTCAACATCCTCAAAGCAGCAGGTCAGCCCATACCGAACGAACTGCTCAAGTTTGGCACCACGGTCAAGAAAAAGGCGCACAGCACATACGGCGCCTTCTTCAAAGACGTGGACATGTCCAAAAAGGGCACCAAGATCACTTTCGATAATTAGATCAAGCGACTATTAGGGGAGATGCGTAAATGTACGAAAATACAATCAGATATTATTCATTACTAGGATCATTGTCCGAGGTTTATGATGCGCCACGACGGCCACGCAAAGAGCGATAGCAATCCATGAGATAGCGGCGTTCGGCGTAAGCACTACTAGCAATTAGCAGCAAGTTCCGTGGAAGAGAGAAGATAGAAGATAGAACTCCCAGAAGGGCGTCTTTAAGAGCCGAACTTACATGAGTCCAACGTAAGGCACTGCGAGTGCTCCTACTATTACTAGGTCTTTGAAGACATGTGATGATATGTTGCCTACCGAGATGCCAACCCTCGACAGCGTTCCCCAGAGTGTAGCAGTGCCCAATACATATAGAGCTGTTCCATTAGGTACAAGCTGACCCCATTCGAACTCTACACCATTCCGTCCGAAATATTGCGAGATGAATGCACCACTCCATATAATACGGCACAACATGTTGATCGCATTCGCGTATACTAATCCAACAGCGCCCAGGTCAAGTACGCGCAGCGAGACAAAGCCGGCAATAGCGAATGCGAGACTAAAAAGACCCATCCACAAACTTTGACGATGAACCTCGGACTTTGTGGCGACGGATGAGACAAAGGCCTCAGCAACACCGTTCACAGCAAGAAGCGGAATGTACAAGCAGTACCTCGCAAGCACGCCACCAGCACCACTCCCAGACCATCGCGGTCCCGCAACGATCTGCACAAGGAGGGGTGCGGCATATGGGCCAATGCTGACGACGACGACGGAGAGGAGGACGTAAAACTTGAGGAGCGCTTGGAAATTAGCTCGCGCTCTGCGAAGCTGCGTCTTAGCTGTGCTCTCATCTTCTGTCTTCCCTCCCACGGTTGAGGCTGAGGACGATGAGAGGAGCTTGCTAAAGTAGTTTCGGCTGCTCTCCTCGATAGGCTGGAAAACGAGACGGGCGAGTAGACTACCGTAGTTATTGGCGAGAGCATAAACGCCCTGGGATCGCGGGTCAGAGAGAATCGAAACGAGAAACGTGTCCCCCTGTGTTAGAACATGTTTGACAAGCGATTGGGACATGAGACTCGAAGCTAGTTGAAGGGTAGGCGTGAAGAAGTAGCCGAGCGCGTAGTTTTCATTCCTCGTGGGAGGTTTCTTCGCCTTGTTTGATGCCGTGTTGCGGTCTACACCCCGCGGGAAGAGAGAGAATCCTTCAGATCGCGCCAGCCCGGTCCCATACCATACGTAGACGGCCAATAACCCCACGCCATAAGCGAGCTGACCGAGCGCAAACGGCAGCACACCCAAGTCTAAGCCCTGCTTCCACCCCCAGTTTGCCGCACCGAATGTGATGAGGCAGCGCATAAAGGTGGCGATGGACTCGGCCGCGGCACGGGGTCCGAATCGTAATCGGTGTTGTAGCACAACGAAAGCTGGCTCGGATAGCAGTTCGACTAGAGCAGCGACACCGTATATACGCAGAGCTGTGTCCAGGTATGGTGTCGACGCCGTAGCTGCATCGACATATCGCAGATAAGCCCAGCCGAGGCCCAGCGACGATGCTAGACCTAGTCCAAGCGACAGGTGGGCGATGTTGACAACAGATTGGCTATCTGTCACGCCCGCAGCTTGCTTCCCTTGTCGCCCCTCTTGATGACTGGTACCATCATCATCGCTTGTACCCTGTCGCTGGACGGCGACACGCAAGCTCTCACGTGCGAAAAACAGCACCGAGAGGTAGTAGACCTCAAGCTGCGCAGAGACGCCAAGCAGCTGGGCAGTTAGGAACCGTAGCAATAGCTGATTGGCAACAAAAGTGATAGCACGGGAGGCGATCTGCAGGATAATGAGCAATGATGCGCCCCGTACTGCAGATCCAGCCTTCTCCTTCGTCGCTCGCTTGTCAATCGGTGCTGAGGACACGGTCTCGTCGCCAGGCGCATCATTGGCCATCTTATGTGCCGAAGCTGTAGTTAGGACCCGACTCAGAAACAACCGGGCCGTTTGGTGGTATATGGCGCCTACGGGACGAAACACCACCACGAGATGTCTATCAAAAGTTGTGTCGTGGCTTTAATCGCGATAGGGGCCGTGTTGGACTGAGTGTGAGTGAGTGAGTGCACGCTTAGCGTACCTATGTAGATAGAACCCTGTAAGCCCCAGTGGCTCATTTTAGTAAGAGGTAGGTACCTACAGGTACCTTGCCTGCACTGGCAGTGGCTTGAATGCACCTGTTGTACAGGTATCGTCACCTCCAAGTTTTGTCATGTCAGGGCGTGGTTTATCGAGACAAAATGATAATCTGCATTATATTGCTTCGCTCAATGTCTAGTTTTTCCTCCTATGCACCGGGTTCCCTTTACCATCTATCTGTTCGGGCAAGAGCACCTGGTAATACTCGCCGTTAATATGTACAATAAGGGGTAAAAATTGAGGCTTCGATCCAATTTGAGCCGTGGCGATCTCAACTCATCAGCTTCTTAACAACATCAACGTCCTATCGTACATCATGATGCCTAGGCAGTTTGATATTGACATCCACCAGCAACAGCGCTAGGCTAGGGTCACACCCTTATGTCTATTAATGTATGCATGAGAAGCTTTTGTTGTTGGGGCGTGGATGAAAGGCGCGCGATTACAGCCGCCTCTTCTTGTTGCACGTCCCGCCAGGATAATAGGGATACGTGGAGTTCGCGGGGGTTGATGGGTATAGCGGGGGCTGGGCACAATTGCCAGCAATATCGCAGGCGATCTTCTCAGCCAGAGCATAGACGGTGGACTGGGGATGCCCGGGAGGCAGGAAGGGGAAGGCTGATGCATCAACGACGCGCAGGTTCTCCACGCCGTAAACTCGTGCCTGCGAGTCGACTACAGCCATTGGATCGTCCTTCTTCCCCATCTTATTAGTACAGGACGCGTGGTAGATAGCGTTGTAGCTTCGGCGAATCGACTCTAGAATCTCCTCGTCGCTGGCTACATCAGCGCCCGGGTAAATCTCATCCCCAATAGCTAGCTTCTTCATGACGTCCGTCGCCCAAAACTCACGCGCACGCTTGAAGGTCGCCACGGCCACATCGATGTCGGCGGGATGTGTCAGCGAGTTGGGATCGATAATGGGCTGTATTGCCGTGTCGGCCGATGAGATCGATACGGTGCCGCGCGAGAGCGGAGATACGACAGCACACACGAGTGTTCCATAGTTGTAGCCGTCCGCGGGGTCGGCAAACCTCGAGTCGAAGTCTTCGCCCAACCAGGATCCAAGCGAGATGTATTCCGCCTCGGGCCAATCTTCCGGGAACGCGGCCAGGGCAGAGAGGGTCTCATTGGACCACCCTTTTCGGAGATGAGCGGGGATTTTCTCCCACCCGATTACGTCGGCCGTCGGGTTGGTGTAGATGCCCGTGGCGTTGGCCTGGAAAAGCGCCTTCTGCTCAGCAGCAAACTCGGGGTTGATGAGCGACGAGAACGTGATGGCGCCAATGCGGTACGTAATACCGTAGTAGATGTGGTCCTGTAAGTTCTGTCCTACGCCAGGTCGGTCGGCCACCACAGGAATATCGAGCTTTTGCAAAGTCTCAGATGGCCCAACACCCGAGACCATCAATAACTGCGGCGAACCAAAAACGCCGGCAGACACGATTACTTCTTTGTTGGCCTTCAACGTGTACTGGGCACCCATGGTGTTGACGACCACGCCCGTGGCCTTTTTGTCTGTATCAAAGAGAATCTTCTTTGCCAAGGTTAGGTGGTAGAGGTAGAGGTCGGTGTTGCCGAGATTGGGTTGTAGGTATGCCGTTGACGATGAACTTCGCAGCATCTTCTTGCCATCGATCGAGAATGTAGCATACGCTTGACCAATAAGCTTGCCGCTGTTAAGGCCGGGGATGACGGGAACTCCGATAGCCTTGAGGCCTTCTACTACCCACGTAGCGATCGCCTGAGGCCAGTTTGGGTAGGCGGCGGCGACCGGGCCATTCCTACCCACGACACCTGCATCGTAGACCGGTGTCGAGTTGGCAGGTCTTGCGCCCACTACAATATCCAGGGTTAGTAATTGCCATATTGATCGTGGTATATAAGAGATTCACCAGGGAAAGCGATGCTCCCGTTGGCTGACTCAAAGGACTACTTACTATTAGGCGGTACGAAATGCACACTCTTCTGGAACCATGGTAGGAATTTGGACCAAGTGCTATAAGACCTCCTGTGTTAGAGCTTGTGGTACATATTCGACTCATTCGCGGGGGGTTCGGGAGTATGCGGGAGCGCGCGGAAGCCAAAGAAGACTCGAGAATGCGTACTAGCTATCGTCACCAACTTCATCGGCCCAGTTCTGGTACGAACCCTCCGTTCCACGTTGGTATACCATGAAATTTCTGGCTGAACCGCCACCAAACGTCTTGCCAGCCGCATAATGGAGCGTCAAGTTATTGGCACCCTAGTCATATGGTTAATACTAAAACTCCCAGGTGTTTTATCTAACGAGGTTGGCTGACCGCTTGTGGCGTTGTTACGTACTAGAATACATAAAGTCAGTGATTGTCATTTAAGCGTGATTCAGGAGGTTTTCAGAAGCTTCGGAGTTATGCTCTGTATATAGCTAAAGGAAGAGAAACTACTCGGAGATATACTTACTCCCCAATCAATCAAGGGCTGCCAGTCTTTCACGCCCTTGCCGGTGAAGGCGCCGTCGCCGCCAGGAAGCATGCTATTATTACTGTTGCTCAGCTCATAGAACGTTCCAGCCTCAACGATTGCCACTGTGCCGGCATGTTGCTCAATTAGTCGCGCTGCGACTACTAGACCAGCGGTGCCGCCGCCAACGACAATCTACAACACTCGGAGTCAGTTATCACCAATTTGGGTGGATTTATGAGGGCTTCGGAGGCTTCCAGAACAAGAAGAAAATGACTCCGAGAATTACTCACATAGTCGTACGTCGCATTGTCGCCAGGGGTAGCAAAGGACGATCCCAGAAGTCGGAAGGGGTCTCCGAGAGCTGAGGCAGAACCAGCCAGTAAGGCTGTAGCCCAAGTCGCAGCCTTCAACATAAGGACCTGTGTCTTCCAACAAATGGAAGAAGACGCTTTGTGAATACGAAAAATAGCGACAACAAGCAGCCCTCAAGGACGGAAGAAGATTATTCAGCCCGCCAGGCGAGCTGATCGCTTTATAAATCCGACTGGCCGGAACAAGACTAAAGACGAGCCCGTCTTGTATACTACATGCTTGATCTAAACTAACGAGAATCCCTGCGAGAACTTCAGCCATCCTGCATGGCACCAGCCCATAACACCGAGCTAAGAAGTTCTTCGATAATCGCGGCCACATTCCCGCGAGCGTTCCCCTGTTCGGGTAGTACGTAGCTATAAATTGCCCTTCACCCAGGCTAGTTTCTTAGTCAGGCAGGGACAATGTAAAGCTGATGTTTAAGGTTTGCTGTGATCGGGTACCTCCAGTAGCGTAGAACATTCCGCGATAGGGGTATTCATAGCTCTTGGCATCTTCAGATGCGGAAGTTGTTACTATACGTCTAAACTTAATAGATTAAACTATTGCTATGCCGCCACCCCACCACGTGGGAGCTGCATCCTCGCGGCTCAGCATTAACCTGGGGAATTCGAAACATGGAACACCCGGCTAGGTTGGGAATGACGAATTATTGCCTATGCCGTCGATATGAAGATGGTATGATACGCCGGAATAAGTGTGTAAGCTTATGGGTCACCACCAGCGTATCTCATCTCGTGCGTATCTCTTCTTTCACGATGCTACGAAATATCAGTAGAATGGTTCAAAGTCCAACAGTCGGACCCGACCAGAGCCCGATAATGCCAGAGGAATGAATAAGCGGATTAGTTTATTGTCAGCTCAGAATAGTCATCATAACGCTATAAAGGCTTGGTGGTAATTTATTTCCACTTTTGTTAGCGATTCAGTAGTAATTCCCTGCTCTTGGTATGTAGTGTACGCATGATACCCATGTATTGTACATGTTCAGCTCGATCTAATCTCCTGCAATCGAGCGAAGGAACACTCTAACGAATGGGGATCGGCGCAAGCGGGTAGAGCCAGCGTGCGCGGATAAACCAAGCGGATATAAGATGCGACAAGCGAATCCCTCTTGCCAATGAGGTATCGGGTTTAAGGCTATCGTCGTCTCTTTTTCTGTGGGACTGTATCGGGTTTCACAAATCCCTCTTGTAATCAGGGCTGAACTTTTCACCATCCGATTCACTATATTTCACAAACATCATACGTCTTGGTCTGCATACAACTAACCGTAGTGGCTTGGCATGCGTACACTGAGTGTGTATAGTGGATGCATACCTTATATACCCTCTCCAAGATAATGGGCCATGTGTCGATAACCTAAGTACTGTACATTATAGAACATACATATCAGCCTCTAACAACCATGGAATAATAAGCTTAAAACACAGGCGACAGAGCGGATCCCTTCCGGCCAGGGAATTGGACGGAAAGGAATATGCATATCATCGCGCGTAGACGGGTAAGAACTTAGCCGTGCCCGACTTGGGTTTATACTTAATATCTAGAGGAAGTAAGCGGATTGAAGCAGCTTAGCTTAGTCAAGCCCAACCATGCATGGTTTGCCTCGAATGAGGCCAGAGAGGCATCAAGCTGACTGAAGCAAACTCTTGCTCGCTCACTCACTCCAAGAATGAAATGTGCGACTGGGCATGTCGGTTTGGCCGAAGGAATAAGCAGAGATAGCTTATGTAAATAAAGAAGAAGAATGAAAAAAGCAGTCGATACTCTCCTCGCCGTTCCGAAGCTCTCTCCCTTATAACAAGTATCATCTCCTAGCCTCATACACAAAGCGTGCCCACTATGGGTTTATTGTACCTGCCTGAGTCAGACTCCAGTAGGTAGTGTGTATAAAGAAATCGATCGGGACGAAGTATGTGACAGAAATCTGAGAAGCTCCAACCTTGAGGGTGTGCTACTTTATAGCCTTCTTGTCCTCTGCAACGCTAGGTAGTAATAGGCAACCTCTTCGGGTCTAGTATAGATTCATTCTGTCACCTGTCACGAGTCGTTCCCGCCCTTTTTTCTCCGCTGCTAGAGCTATCTTCTTCTCGGTCAAGACCGTCGTCTAGATAACCTTTAGAGGCAAAACAGTACGCAAGCTTGGCCTACGTCAACCTTCTACATGCATACCTTAGCTCAACGACGAAACTCTCTGAAAATCTGGTCCTTGTGCTTCCTTCTGCTTTGGGGACATGGACGGATCGTTGCATGGAAGTGAGATTAAGGTAAAGCAAACCAATCCTTAGTCCACTAATTCTCCGAAAAAAATATCCCGAATGCCAAGATCTCAATGCATGAACGAAGAGTGTAAGTAACATAGTAGTCAATCTCTTTGCATTCCATAAAACAATACAGTATATAATACCTAGTTGTTCTCGAGAGCAGCGAAGAAAGAATTTATTAGAAGCTTTGACAAAGGTCGTCCGTCAGATTGATTCTATCTTGAATTTTGTCCCTCAACTACCCTCCTCGTTAGGTATCGGGGTCTCGCGTAACAGACATCAAGCACTTCGTATGATCGATTAATTGACCTCAAGTTTGAACAGCTCACTGAATCCAGACCGTGTAGTTCGTTGAACCTATCATGGCCAGATGACTTAATGGTCGTAATCGTCACATCTACACACCAAGCGCGAAAATAAATAAGACCGCAGAGGGAGAGGTCAATAACTAGATAGTATACAAGAATATACGAGGTCGAAACAGGAATACGGCGACAGGAGAAAAGGGTAGATTAATGCGGCATTTGAGCAATTTGCATTGCAATACGCGCTATTTTTACTCGCACTTCATTTTTCCGAGCTGTCCGTTATAGGTGTCGGTTTGCAGGGCCGATTCGGCTTTATTTCGTCGCGATCAACAATCAAAAGTTTATCATTTAGCGTTTTAGCTCCTTGAGGATATCCTTCTAGCCACGGTGGACGATGTCTAAGATTCTGTCACGCATGTAAAATAAACCCCGTTCGTTATCCCCGGAGGCTGTTTAATGGTCGCTGAAGCGGAGTTGAGTCTCTGCGAATTGGTATTTGAAATGGATCATGAATTCGCAATACAGTAGCATAGTTCTGCCATGTTTCAAGGCAATGAGGAAGCCTTAACGTTCAAAAAGAAAGAACTCTATATGAGAAACACTGCCATTCTCTGTGCACAGCATGTGAAATTGAAGTTTAGGTCCAGCTTGGTTGTTTACGCGTCGTTTTGGGGTTAATTTAATAGCAGTATGTTTGTCGCCTTCGACTGTGCCCACATCACGAGGTAACCTTCCCCGTTTCAAAAAGATGCCTGCTGATCGACAGGGATTTTGATGATCCGCCGAGAACCAGTACCAGGAAGTGCTCAAGATACCGACCCGTATCTGTAATGATAGGTACCCACAATACCACCGGATGTCGTGTCAGAAGTCGTGTCTACAGGCGGCATTCTAGATGTGTATGCAAATGCAATACAACGATCCGACCTTAACAGTGGACGGCGGAGTCTTGGGTTCACGACTTCATGTAGGGATCTACAAGACGATTCCTACATACTGATAAGCATCTTGCATGAGAGACGGCCCACAGATACATTAATGCTTATACTGTAGTGAAGCACTCCTGCTTACCAGCATTCTGTGCCGCAGCAGCCATCCCGCCACTGGCACAATTCTTTCGGTATGGATTGTAAGCCCTCGTACGACGAACAGAAGCTATTAGCAAATGTGAACCAGCCACGTGATGGGTACCGGTTATCATGGGATGCAGATAGTATAATTTATGAGGTTCTTTCGCTGCCAAGAACCAGATGGGTATCCCGAGTCATGGTGCGGCTCAACCGCAGTGACTACGGAAGGCCTCGGTTCTCTCGGCACTATTCCGGCCACTCACCACTTCGGTCAAACTTTCCTGACTTCAATTGGTCGCGACACGCATAGCCTCCAGATCCGACGACGTCGAGTCTCCATCAGCATATCTTCTTCTTGTCAGTCGAGTGAGATTTCACCGCGTAAATCCAATCTCCATGTCCCGAGTGCAAGAGCTCCAGACCCCACTGCAATCGGACCGGCTCGACGGTCTGGTAATCCTGCTACCATACTTTGATTCTGTTTCTGCTTCTGCCTCTGCTTCATACCGCTCTCGATACGGTCTGCTTACGTATCTCTACCAAAGTAGAGCCGACTCTGGTACCACCTGGTGGCCCGTTCAGATGCCATCACGCCCGTGCTCCCTTCTTCCACCCCGTTTTCCTGACCCCGTGGGTTAGCCCAAGGATCCCCCATGCTTCTCCATAGGTGCCCATATTGCGAAGTGCACTCCGCTTCCCCAATTGCAAACACCTTTCATTGGCGTAGACTACGTTTGGCGGGCAAGCCTCGGTCTAGGTCAATTATGAAATTCCATTCTTGTCCTTTACGGCGGAGACACCGTTCCAGAGGCAAACTTTGTATTGTCGGCCGAGCATCTCCAAAGTGCCACTTCTAGACAGGCGCGGTCTCTACTGTGCAAGAAAACTGTGCTTTTTCCGGGGCTACTCAGCAATACCGGTAGAGTCTTATACGGTCGATTAATCGTAATGCTTGACATATAAAAGATCGTTCCCCAGACTTCTCCATTGGGGTATTTTTCCCTGGAGAGCGTGCTGTTTCGTTCCATTCCTTGACCTCGCGACTGGGAGGCATCCCGTGAAAGAGATAAGTCAGCCATCTCGACACGACATAGAAACACCAGACGGTTGCCAGCACGACCAATACCTTCACCATGGGTGTACTAGCTATCCAGAAGCCCGATAATGAGGCTGGTAAAACATGGCCAGCCGTAGCCATTGGCCTATTTGTGGCATTTGGTGGTATTCTATTTGGGTCAGTCGTGATCTCTTATCCAAGAGACGCTACGCTAACCCATCGTCCACAATGCTAACATGATGTTCCAGTTATGATACCGGTACTATCAGCGGTATTCTCACGATGCCGTACTGGCAACGGCTCTTCTCCACAGGCTACATCGACAGCAACGGAGACCCGAATATTACGCCTTCGCAGTCGTCTGCCATCGTCTCTATCCTGTCCGCTGGAACGTTCTTCGGCGCTCTCGCTTCCCCCTTTTTTGCTGATAATATCGGACGTCGGTTTGCCTTGATTGCGTCTTGTTTTGTGTTCAACCTTGGCGTCGCCCTACAGACAGCGGCAACTGCTATCCCACTATTTCTGGCTGGCAGATTCTTCGCGGGTGTCGGTGTCGGTCTCGTCTCTGCTATAAGTATGTTCTCTTCCTACAAAGTCTTCCCCTGGACTATTGCTAAAAACAGATATAGTTCCCCTATACCAGAGTGAGACGGCCCCAAAATGGATTCGGGGTGGTATTGTGGGCGCATACCAGTTTGCCATTACCATTGGTCTACTATTGGCAAATATCGTAAACAACTCCACCCAGAACCGTAATGACTCGGGAAGCTATCGGATTCCCATTGCCATTCAGTTCGCTTGGTCTCTCATCCTCACTATTGGCATGTCTATGCTTCCCGAAACCCCACGATACCTCATCATGAAAGGAAACGATCAAAAGGCAGCCCGTTCTCTGGGGCGACTGCGAAGTCTCCCAGCTGATGACCCTGCCGTCGCCTCCGAATTGGCCGAGATTCGCGCCAACCATGAATATGAGCTCAGCATTGGCCTGCCTAGCTACATCGACTGCTTCCGGGGACCCATGCTCAAGCGCCAGCTTACCGGTATGGCTGTACAGGCTCTGCAGCAACTGACGGGTATCAACTTCATTTTCTACTACGGAACGCAGTACTTCAAGAACTCCGGTATTGATAACCCATTTACTATCCAAGTTATTACCTCCGTCATCAACGTTGTGTCTACCATCCCGGGTCTTTATGCCGTCGACAAACTCGGTCGTCGCCCGCTGCTATTCTGGGGCGCCATTGGAATGTGTATTAGTCAGTTCATTGTAGCTCTTCTCGGCACATTGACCACCGGCCAGGACAGCGTGGGTAAAACCATCGTCTACAATGAGGCCGCTCAAAAAGCTAGTATTGCGTTCGTGTCTATATTCATCTTCTTCTTTGCGGCCACCTGGGGCCCACTCGGTTGGGTCGTTACATCCGAAATCTATCCTCTGAAGACCCGAGCCAAGAGTTTGAGTCTGACAACCGCATCCAACGTAAGTTCTCCTCGTTGTGTTCGCACTACGTAGGTTTCGCTAACAAGTTTATCATCAGTGGCTTCTCAACTTCGTCATCGCTTTTGTCACTCCCTATCTGGTCGACTACGGCCCGAACTACGCCAATCTTCAATCCAAGGTCTTCTTCATCTGGTTCGGCGCCTGCTTCATTTGCATCGGGTTTGTCTACTTTTTCATCTACGAGACCAAGGGATTGTCGCTTGAGGAGGTCGATGACATGTACAGTGAATGCAACAGCGCTCGCCGGAGCCCTAAATGGGCTCCCACAAGCGGCTCTCGCCGAAGGCTTGTGGCCACTGAATCTCCTGCGGAGCTAGATGAGAAGGTCGGTGGAAAGGTTCTTGGTGGCCCAGTTGTGCAACATTCCGATGGTGACCTATCGGCATAGAAAAGAAGATCTGTAAATTAGCGATCAGGAAGTGGTGTTAAATATGTTCTTAAGGACTCATTAACACTGAGATCCGCTCAAATACAGCAAAGCGTTTCAATCGAATTAAATTTAAATTCCAAGCACAAGCCTGTTTTAACCAATTTTTTCTATATCATATGCAGAAGGCGTCATCAACACGGCATTATTCGGCTCTTATAAGAGTAGTCCAGCAGAGCCATTGCCGATTTTAAGCTAGCATAATTGAAGTTAAAAGTCGCTGTTTAATTCGTTGACAAACACCATGCTAATTACAAATAATATTCAAATAGTATGGTAGATCTTCCTGTCGTGTCCTTCATGGTCCCTGATTAGAAACATCTCATTGAAGTAAGTTTGCCGATGTTGAAGCATCATTCTTACGGCATACCCGTTTCTATATGTAGACCGTGGAACCCGTGTCCAATAGCCCAATCGCATATTGCCCGGCCTACCTCTTTCATGGTCTTCGCGTCCAAGCAGACAAGGTAACTGGTTTTGCCGTACCCATCGAGAACAACACTGAGAAGTACCCCGTCATCTTCATCTTGCTCATTGTCTCCGTTCAGATCTCCGAGTTGCTTTGGGCGAGGCACAAATATTGCCTCCCCCGGCGTATGACCCATGGGGCCACGCCAGGATACTGTTTGGCGTGTTGATAGATCGGTCTTGATGATAGTGTCGTGCAAACTGCTATACCCATTGGTTGCCAAGCTATAGACGAAGCGGTATTTCCTTGTCGCATAACCCGGATTGATGGTTGGAAGTTCACCCGCATGCGGCGACTTGATTTCGAAGACTTTGTCCGGTTCTGCTGGACGGGAGCGGCCTAGCTTATTGGCGGGAACTCGGAGCCGGTGTCTCACAATCCTTTGCAGGCAATTGCGTACCCGTTGTTCGTCCTTAACATAGACGTCCTCTTTACCTTTAGTATGGAGCAGCACGTCCATCTCGAAGGCCCGTATGATATCTGTCGAGGGATACTCGATAACATCGCAGAAAAGATCGATGTCGCCCGTAGATTCGTTTCGCTCCTCGAATGAGTTGATACTGTGAAAGAAGAATCCTGCCCGGCTCTTAAATGTAGCGACTACGCCGCGACCACCTCGACGATCTACCACGAACCACCTACATAGCATAGACCTATCAAACGGCTCTATGGAGTCGACGACATTGCCATTCCAAGGTACTGATATGCCCTTGTAGCCAATATGTGAAGAAGGGACACATAGAATGACGAAGGATTGGGATAAGAAAAAGGAGTGAATATAGGCTGGCTTCAAGTTTGACGCGGTAATAGTTGCCAGGATATCGGTTGTTCCATCAGTGGCGTTGGTGCGGAAAACTCGATATATCGCGCAAACACCCATGTCGAGGTTGAAATTGAACAAGTCTCCTGTCTCAGGATCCCGTTGTGCATGAGCCGAGCTGAGAGGGCCCTTCAGGAGGGGGTGAAGCGAGTGTTGTCTTGCTATGCCAATCGGCTCTAAGGTCTCCGGGCTGATCTCCAGGATACGGCTGGCATCTGTGGCCAGATAGAGCCTCCTGTTTCCTCCTTTGTGGCCTAAGCTCTTAGGTTCCGAGGTTGATGTGAATCCCGGCATGTCGGCGTGCACTGTAACGCATACATTTTCTGATCCAGGCACCGGCCGTGGTTCCTCACGTTTGAATACACTCATGAGTTTGCCAAAAATCCCAATACACGGATCTTGACGTTGACCGAAGCTTAAGCCGGGTACCCGGCCTGTCTTTCGGATCGTGTTAACGTAATGTTTGGATTGATGTCGAGAGCTATACTGAACTCGCACCAATCCTTTCGGGTCATCGGGGTCAGCAATGATCTCGAATTTGTGTGTATGGGCAAATCCATCGAACCAATGTGTCATTTTGAAAGTGCCCCTTGGTGTGTTTTCGACATTGTACCCCCCTGGACCCGTGCGATAGAGTGCTCCTGCTGCCCAGGATGGTATGCACCCCGTCACTTTTAATTCAACAGGTCCACGAACCTCGGTTAAGCCCTCGAACTATAGAGAACGTTAATAACTCTTTCCAAAATGAGGGGATAAGAGTGTCATACTCCTGCCTCGTTAGGCCAATCATTGAACTTCCCGGCTGATCTGTTCTTTACCACACGTTCAAAGTCCTCCTCTTCCTGGTCTAGAGTGGAAGACGCCTTCCTCAGAGACATGATGCCAATTATGTGAATGACACCACACTAGACTTGATTCAAGCTCGTAGGTGATTTGCCAAGGCCCTACCGCCAGCACCAAAAGGCGATGTTATAGTCACGGCTAGAGCCTAACTTCAAGACCAGTAGATCTCTTTGATTAATACCCAAACCCATGGATTACAGGGGTAGAGAGGGAAAAGTGACCGTATAACAAGGAAGTTAAAAGTCTCTTTGCTCGGTCATTATGAGGTAATGTATCGAGGAATCAGTGCCGGGCTGCAAAGGTTTGCGCAGGTCACAACAGCATCAAGTTGGATGACATGTAGGAAGGAGTCGGGGTGAGAGGAATGCGACGGTATCAAGACGCTGAGTAATGTACTCGGCGCAAGTCGGTGATAGCGCTTGTCCGAAATTTGTTTCTAAAGTATTGGTGTCGGTTTTCACCAGACTTTGAGTTCGATAGTACCGATAGATCGATGATGTAATTATGTCAACGAGAGGCTCACGGGGCCGAAAAGGAATTTCGGGTGCCGAGAACCGGGGTTTTTCCTGGAGACGGCCGTCTGGCAAAGCTTATGGAGCTTGAATAACGACGCAATTTATGTTTGTATTTGATTAGAAACGAGGATCTTCTGTTGGTATGGGACGAGTGGTTTTGGAGTTCGTGGATTTAGGAATGCTGTGCTGGGAGTAAATGGTAGACAAGGGTTGTGTCTGTCCTTCGAACTTAATTACTAGGTTAGGAAGCTATAAGAGTCTGTTAATGGGTTACAATATTCGGCCAAATATTCCACATATTGAAACAGGTGGAATAAATACGTCTGGTGATCAAAAATGCTCGGTACTTAGACGTTATATGACAGGTAGGTACATCATAAAGGGTTGGATGCACGGGTACAGTACACTTGGCACGCCATCGATGAACGAGGAACCGTTTCCGTTCACTGAGCATGGGATATCCCGATTAGGCCAAAAACACGCCAAAGGAGGCGTCCGATTGGCCGCCTCCTCGCTAAATCGACATGGAGGACACGCCAAGTGGTGCTACTGCTATTTCTTACATGCTGTCGGCTGCAAGACGATTGCCAAAGCCCGCCAATTAGCAATGTAGCGAAGCGAGCCATTTTATTACCAAGGCGTTGTCTAGACGAAAACAAACCCTTCGTCGTTAGAATTCCGCAGCTGAATGCCAACTTATCCTGCTAGATGTGGAGATTTTGGCGCTACGGCTAAGGCCAAGACACTTCTTCGCCGCCTACTGACCGATGGATATTTGAGCGTATGCCTGTGACGAACAATTGTGGTAGGCAAGCAAGTACTACTCTCTGGATTGTCGTCTGATATATGAATTAGCCCTCATGCATAAGCTACTGGGTGGCACAAATGATACGAAGCAATAGCTTGCCGTTGCCTGAGACCTATGAGATGATTTGCAAGCTCTTTGGCCAGCTCCTCTCTGGGATTACTGGCATCACTAACATGTTATGCCGCACAGATGATTTCGGCAGTGGCTAAGGATCTTGTCGCTTAAGCCTTTGCAGGTTTTGAGGAGATACCGAAATGAGAATTTCGTTATATTGTGAGGGGGGCAGTTGAGAATCCGACTTGGCGAATCAGATCGTTCGGCATTCGCTCGCCGGAAGTGCAACTCTACGACGCTATGCAGTAAGCTGGATCTCGGCATTACTACTACCATATTCTTCGGCTTATGGACCCCTCTAGATTCAGATGGCCAGAACCTTTGGGAGCTAAATCTCTGTAAAGCGGACGGTAAGATAAAGATGCCGTCCTTTGTAACGGCGGGGGGGAGACTATTGGGGAAAGCGAGTACAACGCCGAGGCCTTTGTGTTCTATTTAGATATAGCTGTAAAGGAATGAGCATCTAGATAGCGGGTTGAATTTGCCCCCCGGAAGCCGAAAATATCGGACCGGAGCCGCAGTTCTCGTGACGCTGCTAAGGTACCCAGTCATAGCCGATGTTCACCAACGACATACTGTGCGAGAAGAACCGACCTGGTTCAATAATATTAAGAGACAATTGATGATAGTAAATAGAAATAGATAACTCTTTCTAGCAAAATAAAACTTGTTAGTCTAGGTACCTAGCCTATGAAGGCATAGATCTCCACCTTGTCAAGCGTCGTGCGGAGAGATGACAGCTGTTTTCTCATCCAGAATGACGTTGCAATACAACTTCAATTCCACCAATAGGGCATATGGAAAATCTCATACCTATGCATAGCAAGGGTATCTTTACATATGTATATAGGTACCAACACGATTCGAGATATAGACTGTTATTGAAATCAATGTATTTACATACAATCTCATCAATATTGGGAGCAGTACTACCTTAGAGGTTGGGCTAAAAAACGCATAATCGAAGTTGTTAGGTTATTATCTATGGCTATAAGACGGCTATTCTCTTTTCTTTGCGCCATTGGTTTGGTTGGGAGACATGCGAGTGCGGCGTATATACAGAAGCCTCACTTCCATTGGGACAGCACGAAATATCTGTGAGTGAATGAAGAGGAGCCAGTTACCATACCAATTTAGTACAAGATCTAGATAACTAAGTGTTATATAGGATTGCATTTGGTGATTCGTACACGTTTGTACAGGGGACAGCAGGGTATCCAAACTACTCTTTCATAGGTAGCTACCTGCCAGGACAATTTAGCTTCTCACCCGACACCCTTCTTTCGAACAAGATAGTACAAAACTTCACAGGCACGGCGGAGGGCGGGCCAAACTGGGTTGAATATCTGACCGGCTGTGGTTTGGAGCTAGGAGAAACACTCCCGCAAGACTGCGACATACAGCTCTGGAACTTCGCCTTTGCGGGTGCAGACGTACCTCCGCCAGCATCACGATTTCACAATACCGCTCGTCAACCAGACGCAACAGTATCTCACTTGGGCGGAGCCGGTGATTGGGAAGGGAATGGACAAGGCCAAGGCCCTTGTCGTATTTTGGATCGGCATTAATGACATTAATGACTCGTCCAAATTCACCAACGTGTCGTTCCCAGCGTTCTACAGCAGGCTGATAGATACCGTGTTCACGCAGAGCGTGCGACCGATGTACGAGGCCGGATACAAGAGCTTCTTGTTCATCAATCTGCCGCCTCTCGATCGCACGGCTGTCAACGTTGTGTCAGATTCGCCGCTCCCCAACAAGACGATGATCGGGTGGTGGGGCGATAGTCTTGCTCGGCACAGCAACGTGTTTGCCGAGAAGACCAGGGGCGTGACGGCTATGGTCTACGACGCCAATAAGTTTCTGAATGGCGTGTTAGACGATTCGGAAGCATTCGGCATCAAAAACACGACATCGTACTGTTTGGATTACGCCGATCCCGATGTGCTAGTGCGTCCCGAGCTGCATGGTTGTCTGCCGCTGGATGAATACTTCTGGTATAATTCAGGACATATGTGAGTTCGTCCGTATTCTGTATCCAACGGGAGGATCCGCCCAGATAAGCTACTTAAGACACTGATTGACAACATAGGTCCTCACACACTCATAAAATCATGGCGCTAGACATCGCGAGGTTCTTACGGGAGCAATCCAAGGGAACTAAGAGATGAACGCCAAAAGGGAACACTGATATGATGAGTTTCTGTCCGAATAGAGGTAATCTTGTTAGTATATCTTGAATGATAAGCATCCCTGGCGTGACAGTGCGAGAGCGCTAAGGTTTAGCCGTCTTGTGTGGCCTAGGTATACCAGAATGCCAGAGCCAATGTAAGGGAGTCAAGTTCAAGCACTATGGGACAAACGACACACTATTGGCTATTCTAACTGTTGTGTCATGGTTAACCGGTAGAAAGAATTGTAATGTTGGACCCGAGATCTACCGCGTCTTCAACTTATCCTTTACGATCAGCAATGGTTACTTCCGGGTGGTGCGGCATGAGAATCATGAGAATCCTACCGCGCGGTTTCTTCCCTTCTTCCCACAGGATGTAGCGAGTTGTGGCGGATACGTCACATTTCTCTAGGCCGCGTATAAGCCGATACTCAAGGTAGAAGGCACTGCAACATAGGGGTTGGGATCTCGTAATCCCATGTCTCCTAGAGAGAAGAAGAGGCTGGCTGTAGAGGCTAAAAAACCGAGATGGCATCGATTCGCTGTGAGGTATGATGACGAAATCAGTGAAACCAATCGTGTTTGATAGGCCAGCAGGTGGGCGGCCGTCGCTCTGCCGCCACCCGATCAGATGGGCAGGGCTGGGTGGGATAAAACACCAACCGAAACATTGCAGCTCAAAGCCTTGTGGGATTCTTTTTCCGAGACAAGATGGACAAGATGGATAATACCTACCCACAGTAACTGTCAGCGCTTAATAATAAATGTGTTGCCTGGGGTTTTCAGTCGGTCCCCCACTCGCACCCGAGCCAGCCACAATCATCCAGGCGACCAGACGGCGTTTTTCCTTGGTGTGGCACAGCTTTACGTCTACTGTAACAAGCAAAACCACGTGCGGTGCCGGGTCGCCTTGGCGTGATGCACGCTCTGTACAACCTAGGCTGCTAGCTAAATACGGGTGTTGGGGGCTGGTTTCGGGCATCGAAGCCATGGACAATCCTACCAGTTCATCACGTAGGGTGACATCAACGGCAATTACAGCGGTTGGGTTGACAGTAAGAGCCTCAATACGGCTGTATGCCGCGCAGATCAACGCGGCTGGCGGGAGTGAGCTATCATCAGCTGACCGTATATCAGTTCTGATCTGTTCCTCTACACTACAAGGTGACGTGGAGGCGAGAAAGCTGGCGTACAGTAAGTGTTACTGCACTGTCCAAGATTAGAGGCTGGGTGAGCATTTGGAAGCTGAGATGGAAAGGCTGTTCAATACCAGCCACTCGGTACAAGGCAGTTGTACTTTTGGTTATACTAGTAGAAGCAAACCCGGTGCATAAGTCGTGAGATATACCGGAGGGCAGAGAATAATCTTTTAGTATGATAGATAAGACATGCTCATGGCCAAATGGATTTGGATAAACGATGGGAATTCTGTACAGGTAGTCCCAAAAGGTGGCACGAGCGGTTCAACGGTACAGAGTACAACAAGGGACGAGGACAGGGGGCAAGGATAGGCGGTTCTGCGGGCAGTTTTAACTTTGGCACAAGCGAAGCGCGACAACCACAGGTCCATTTTACAAGTACCCCTGGATAGCGCCCTGGACTAGAACCCCTGGATCGTGCGTTTCTGGCTGGAGCCGACCCGCCAATGATGAACTCGACTACTAGAGAGGCATGGTTGATACACTATCACCATCTAACACTACGATCCAGCCTCATCGGGTTAAAGTAGCTATGCTCTGTCTGTCTAGCCTTCGGGGAATGCTAACGCCATGATCGCTGGCTAAGGATAGATTATAGCTAGTACAACTGGCTGTACAGTCATGTTAACAAACAAGTCAAATTGTCAAACGGGCACCCATGTGAAACGATAAATACCTAAGTAGTGGCATTTAGGAAATGTATGGCAGGGAGCGATTTTCGGTTATCCAGGGAGAAGAAACCATACATATACACACAACACTTTAGTTGGTATACATCTACTGTAGTGTATGTATACTGCACGGTACGATTGGCCTGGGTTATCCCTCACCAGTGGTCATACGATATTCGATACTCTCTCCATATCTACCTATACATACCTATACTTACCTCAAGTGTAGGTAGTGTACTGTGGATGACATAGGTACCACTGTGTGGTACTAGGTTCCGCCTTGGTGTCTCCTGTAAGATGCGAGCCGATGCGACTAGTCTAATAGAGGTCAATTCAAGACCTTTCCACGTTCCTTGGTCGAAGCCCCCCTGTGAAGAAAGGATGGAAAGACCCCCAAAAACCCGCCTCTTGAATAGTGTGAACACGAATTTCGACACCGCCTCCGGGCTTTTGAAGGAGGGAGGATGCGCATGGTTACGACAGTGGTGGATGCAACAGGGTGTCACTTAGGGAAGCCCCTTGTTGAAGGTGCAGTAGTACGTACAACGATGCGGTAGAGAGTGATCTCTTCTTTCTTCGTTTTTCTTTTATCAAATCTATAGCCACGGAATTCCAATAGAAGTGCTCAGGGAACTGGAGGGCTAGAAAGAAAGAAACCAATCCCACCTCTTATACACCACCTTACCAGAGGATATTGCGCGCCAACCAAAAACCCGTGGGTCCCATATGATTTTCCCTGAAGCCTATCAAACACCTGCGGACCAAATAAAGACTACTGCACTATATGGTCTACAACTCAGGGCCCCGACGTATGCTCATGTCTGTGTAGGTGACGTGTAAGGTCACACGTGCGCGGGTTCTAGTCGAGGGACGGGTCGAACAAAAGGACGCTGCGGCTCCAAACGGAACGGGTTGCGTACCTCCTCAATCAGCGTGAGAAGCTCGAGGGTTGGGTCAAGCCATGGTACTAATGATGTCCCAACCGAAAAAATCGTATGCTACCGCGACATATTCGAGTACAACATCGTTATCATCGTCGTCGTCGTCGCCGGCAACCGCATTCACGTCGTTTGTAGGCGATGGCGATGGCGATGGCGATGGCGGGGGCAACAACAGCAACAGCAGCAGCAACAACGGTAACGGCACTTATACATATAATCGGAAACGGGAGGATTTGAGGAGCGAGCATCAACCTATAGCGCACGAGCACGGTCGAAACGTTCTCGGCCCTCCCAAGGCAGCAATCCCCGTCGGCATAAATAATATCAACCATCATAACCATTACAACTTCCACTATCACCAAAAAGGCCGACAACAGCCAGCAGCGACGTGGGCCGCGGCAAAGAGCGGCACTGGCGGTGAAGCATATCACAACGGGGCCGAAGACATCATCGACGACGATATTGACGGCGACGAAGACGAAGAAGACGAACAGGTCGAATCATACGGTATTGTTGACAGGATTAGTGAAGATGGCGGGGTTGCCGCATTCGGGGCACGACGACAACATCGACAACAATTCGAAGTGATGCAATCGAATGGTACGTTTGACAGCAATTACTTGTATGGGAACGGTGGTTCGTCGAAGCACCACGCCAATCACCTAGAGGGCTCGGGACGGGAGCTGGAGCTGGAGCTGGACTTGGACCAGGATCGACCTCGTGGCCAATCGCAATCGCGTAATCACCCGTCTCGGGCGAACAGCAGCAATTGGAGCAGCAACAACAACGTGCTGAACAACGGCGGCGGCAGGGGCAGCAGGGCTAGTAGGGGCAGCGACAGCGACTTTGGGGGTTACAAGATCCCGCCGACCAGTAAATTCGCGAAACCTACCACCACCATGGCTAGCACTAGCACCTATACTAGTGCTAGCAGCACCTCCTATACCCACCCGAGCCAGGATAATCGCACCTATAACCGGCAGCCCCAATCCCGACAGACCACCCGCTATCAGCAGCACCACCCCAGCGCGTCCGTTTCCGTTTCGCATGCCGACTATTCGAGTCGTCGTTACAATCTACCACGACAGCGACAGCGACCACAACAACCTCCACAACCCCATCCCCATCCCCATCCCCATTCCCATCCTCGTGCTGCGTCTTCCCTAGCCTTCTACAGCACCGCGAAGGCGCATCCGCCGCGATCGCCGCCGCCGTCCTCACCACCACTATCGTCGCTGGCCAGCAGGGGGGCAAAGGCAAAGGCAAAGGCAAAGGTAGAGGCAACAAAGGCATCCCCGCCGTCGGCTCCGCCCAGGGTCTCTTCTCTCCTACCACCGCCCCGCAGCACCGTCGCTAGCACCAATACCAGCCCTCGGCTACCCCTGTCCACTGGCACCAGCGCCAGCACCAGCGCCAGCGCGAGCACGGTCACGGTTGTAGCAGCCCCTATTCTGCCAGTAGACCTGGCATTGTCTGGAACCGATTCCCATCCCAACACCAATTCCCGCCCTTTCCCCGCGTCGACTGCGACCACAACGCCCTCATCCAATGCCAGTGCCAATGCCAATGTTATTGTTCAAGAAGCACCGACACATGCTCAGTTTGCCATTCCGTTTCTCGATCCCTTGAACACCGCCGCAGGAGCCATCCCCGACGCCCCCGACGCCCACTCGGTCTTGGCGTCTGGCTCTGGCTCTGGAGCTGGTTCAGCCCCCCGGCCCGGCCTTGTCTCTCCCGTCCGCGCTCGCTCTGGCTCTGCCTCGAGACCACCGTCCCATTCGCGCGCGAACAGCTTCGGCACCGCTGGCGATAGCCTGCGCAACCTCAATCGCTGGTCCTCTTCGACCACATCGAGCCGCCTGTCGACCTGGGACTACCACTACTATCAGCAGCAGCAGGCCCGCCAGCAGAACTCCACCACCTTCGCCCGCCGGATGAGTGTCGATTCCATCGGGTTTGTGCCGCAGCGTCCCGACACGAACCAGACGTCGGTCCCGCCTAACTACGCTTCGCCGCGTAAGCTCAGCAAACGACGACCTTCGCAGGGAACGAGCGCTTCGCCTACCACCCGCTCCCGCGCCGGCTCTGCTTCGGGTCTGGTAGTGGGAGGCGGTGCTGCCGCGACCACCCGGTGGGACCCTTCGCCGCCTCCTCTGCCGCCCTCATCTTCTGCGCCGCCCCCGAATCTGCCTCCCATCATCTCTCTGCCGCCCCTCGACACCAATCCTGAGAGTAGCTTTCGTCTCGGGTCGCCGCGCGCTATGGGTCGTGCTAGCCCCGGTCTCAGCACCCCAAATTCAGTCTTTGCTAGCCAATACGGTAATGCTGAACCTCAGGACTATTTCTGGAGCGACCTTTCCAATCCCGCCAGGACAGCATCGCCTGCCATGCGCGCCAATACGACGCTTCTCCCGTCTGCCCCTGTCACCCGTGACCGCGATGCCGTGCCCGAGAGGAGAGGACATTCAAGGAGTCGGTCCGCAGCCAGAGGGGGGAGTGGTGATTCTACCAAACCCAAGGATCGTAGCAGTAGCAAACCCTCACAGAAAGCCATGCTCTCCAAGGCGCTCAGTATGGCGAATACTGCCGTCCAACTAGACAATGCTCAGAATTATGGTGCCGCGAGAGAAGCGTATGTAGAAGCTTGTGAATTGTTGCAACAGGTTTTGGGCAGGACGAACGGCGAGGATGATAGGAATAAGCTCGAAGCTATTGTAAGTTGCTGCGAATAAGCCATGTGCCACCAAGGCATAATGCTGCATATAAGCTTGTACTAACTATGAGTCTTGTAGCGACGCACGTATACTAGCCGTATCGAGGAACTGGATGCACTGGTTCCTGTCGACCCGCATGGTGAGAAGGCACTACCTGCGCGCCCAGACAGTTTCGATTATCATGGAGTTCAGGTGGAACTAGCACGAATCGACGCTCAGTCGGACGTTGTAACAATTACAAAGTCACATAGGGATGGATCACCGAATTCTCAATTTCCACCCCAGGCCATGCGCCGTCCGTCTGACTTCACAACGTACAGCGACTTTTCGAGGAGTACCGATGTCAACCCTGGTCGACGCCAGTCCTCTTTCTCCAGATCTCCAATGCGCCGCAATTTTGAAGGAAGTGCCTTGACAATACCCAATCCTGCCGATGATAACTTTCTTCCGGCCCCATTATCGCCTCGTAGGCCTATTTCACCCGCCAGAGTACCGAGTCCTGAGCCTATTGTGCGCCAGGACTTCTCATTAACTTCGCAACGGGAGCGGCTTGCCGTAGCATCCGAGTTTCGATCACACAGACGAAATCTTAGCCATGAATCAGCATCGTGGCTTGATCCTATTGATGAATCTGGGGGATCCACTGCTTCTTCGGTACATTCAAGATCCTCCTCGAGGATCATGAGGAAACATATTCGTCAGCCTAGTGGTGATACCGAGGCCGAGTTCGACGCTGCATTGGATGCCGCAGTGGAAGCTGCCTACGATGACGGTTATGAGCCTATGGAACCACCTGCTATGACTTACGATGAAATTGACGAGGACAGGATAGCGACCTCCATGCGGAGAGTAGAACGAGCTAAGGAACTGGTACGCCAGACGGAGCGAGAAGCAGCAATAGAGACAGCCCGGGAACGCGAACGGCAGAGGCAAATGTCACTTGGCCAACAGTCGCAGACGTATGGTGGTGATTTTTTCGACGCTAACGATTCAGACGAAGAAGAGGAGCGCATGCTTGAGGAGATGACGAGAGGCTATGTAATGGAGGATTTCGCTCTGAGTCAGCAGTCCAGATCCCAGTCCAGCGTTCCAAGGGAATCCACTTCCAGTGGCTTCACATCGAGGACTTGGCATAGCTCTGTGGGCTCAAACCCTCCGACTGGGACAACGACGCTCTCGGCAGTCAGTGAGAGGACATCGTCCGGCAATCTCCGCAAGGCATCTTCACCACCCATGCCGCCACCTACACACTCTTTACCCCAGCCACCTCTTAACCGGCCGTCTTCGACTACAGGCGTGCGTAATCGGCGCCTTTCAGGGCAGAATACGAAGCAGCTCAAGATCGAGACGTCAAAACTCGGTCCACCACCCATGCCGCCACCACCCATCAACACGTCCTCAGCCGTCCTATCACAACCTACTAGTAGCTACATTGCTCAACAGAGGCAAGCCCTTTCGGCTGTTTCGACACGTCCCGGGCCCTTTTCTATGCGGGCACCATCATCGCCAGTCAGAGGTATCAGTCCCGCTGATGCCGCTAGGCCTGCGAGTCCAACCGCCGGTCAAGATGACGAAGTTCGAACTGGCTCTCCGCCGTCTACACGGCCTGGCATGCGCAAAAATTTCTCCACTTCCAGTTTAAAGTCTATGAAGTCTCGGCAAATATCGTTGTCACACATTGACGACGTTGACCCACTCCCAATGACTCCTATAAGCCAGCAAATGTCCAACTCGTCCGTCTCCCGGCTGCCGACAATGGCCGCACTTCCAACCCCTATCGTGACATCGTTTCCAGATAAAATTGGTGGGGGAATTGGCGGACTGCATCTCTTTGACTCTGACTTTCATTCACCAGTAGCACAGTCGCCCAACTCAACCCATCACCACCAACAGCAAAATCCCGACATGCCTATACCGCTTGAACCATGTCCATCTGATCCAATGTTCAGACCATTTTGGTTAATGCGTGCCCTCTACCAGACGCTGGCCCATCCGCGAGGCGGATACATAAGCAATCGGCTATTCGTTCCCCAAGATGCTTGGAAAGTCAAAGGTGTTAAGCTGCGAAACATAGAAGATAAAATATCTCAATGCGACCTGCTTACCGCAGCACTTCAAAAACTGGCCCGAGTCGACAGTACTGACGCGGATGCCATGCTCGATGAGATGCAGAATTTTGAAAATATTTTAGAATCAGTCCAAGCCACCCTCACGCGGAAGCTCGGTACAGAAGTTGGTACTCAGGGTATGATTACCTTCAAGGACGAAAAGGAGAGCGAAATTCCGCCAGTTCCGAGAAATAATAGCATTAGCGGGAAAGGCGGCGCATTCAGCTGGCGGCGGCTGAGGAGTAAAGGCTCGGCTGTTAACTTAGCTAGCACCTATGGCATCAAGACGAATTCCAACGGGGCCAGCACGACTGGCATTTCCGGCATCCCGGAGAAAGACGTGATTAGTCCAGGCGGCTCCATGCCGAGTTTGCCGATGGTCGCCCATCCGAGCAGTAGGCCTGCCAGGAGGGATGTAACATCGGTCAAGTTCGATGGACCTAACACGAACTATATGTCATCCTTGGCGCGGCTGTTTGATGCTGCGCAGACAGTCGGCAAGTTTTACTCTCTGCCCCTACAACGACCACATGGTGATCAACAAACTAATAATAGTACAGATCAAATTGCGCGCCAAGTTGATGATCCTGGATTACGTCATGCCGACAAGACTCAAGTTGGGCTCGAGCTGTGCACACGACATGCCGCCGAGTTCTTTGGGTTTTATATTTGTCGCTTCGTGCTGACCGATTTGGGAATGCTTCTTGACAAGTTCGTCAAGAGGGGCACTGAATGGGTTCTCAATTAGAAACTTCCAACTCGACCTTCCAGGATCTATATAATATGCACTACGAATAATAATAACCAGATACAACAACCCGAATCGAACAACTTCGACCACGTCCTATCGACCGAATGACGAGCGATCCATTTAGCCATTGCATAAACGAAAAGTTTTCGACGATTCACCTTGTTTCACATATTCCCCCTAGATGACGGATACCATAGCTTTAGCGATTCTTAACATATGATACCACACGACCTTGATGAATGAATAGAAGATATTCAATTTGTAATCTACCTAGCGTGGGTGGACAAGAAGCGAGAGAGCTTTGTGGGCTGCTCGCTGGAAGGCTTATAGGAAATGGCGCCTGTATATACTGCATCTACCAATCATAATTGTCAACGAGTAGAATAGATACTACTTGTTCGCTGAGTACTAGTGACCAGACCCTAACAATTTCAGGCACCTAATGTGATCAATTACCATGCCTTTGAGCTATCCATATACTCCTTTCCTATGTGCATTCTTCTGGCTTTTGGCTCTTCACCATGGATGCATGGACTGTTACGATCGTATTACAAGAATCTAAGCTCGCATCATAACATCATTAGCATCACGAAATACAACGGTAGGCTAAATGGTGTCATAGCCTTTGTTTAAGGAGGTAGAACAACTTGGCCTCACAACGTTTTCTTGCCCCATCGGAGGAGAATACCTATCGCCTCCGATAATTTTCATGCTGCGGCGACCTCGAGGATTGTCCTGACGAATTGTTGCGGATCGTGCGCGAAACGGCCCAAGAACAGGCCGTCGACGCCGTCACCGTCGCTCAGCTTCTCGAACAACCCCGGGCCGGCGCTTCCTCCATACAGAATGCGCGTCGAGCCCGCGGGGCGGCGGCGCACGCACTCGAAGGCCCTGATGGCGCGCGCGACGGCCACGACGTACGACGCGCTCGCGGGCGCCGCGGCCCCGATGGCCCAGACGGGCTCGTACGCCAGGATCACCTCGGCCGCGTCCGGGACGGCGTCTAGCACGGCCTCGACCTGGGCGCGGATCTCGGGGAGGGCGGCTTGCGTGTCTAGGATTTCTTGTGATGAGGAGGAGGAGGCGATGATGGGCGGCTTCGTCCGCTCGCCCACGCACACGAGGGGCACAATCCCGTTGCGCGCCGCCGCCGCCGCCTTCTTCCCCGCCGTCTCGTCCGTCTCCCCGAACAGCCGCCTCCGCTCCGCGTGGCCGAGTTCCAGGATGCGGCAGCCCACCTCGGCGAGCACGGCGGGCGACACCTCGCCCGTGAAGGCGCCCGCGTCCTCGTGGAAGGCGTCCTGCGCGCCTGCTAGGATTGCCACGGGGTTGCTGGACCGGAGCTGCGAGATGACGGAGGTCAGGGAGATGTGGTCTGGGATTACGAATATGTCTATGTCTTGGAGAGAGGCGAGGCTCTCTGCTGGTAGCTCTGAGAGGAGCTTGAGTAGCGTCGAGATGTAGGCTGTGGTTCTTGCGAATGAGAAGTACATCTTTGTGGAGACGCCGACGAGGCGGCGGCGACGGGAGGGAGGAGGAGACGACATGGTCTCTGTGGTCTTGTTTCCTGATTGGTTCTTTTGGATATTAGGGGGGTGATAGCTGTTTCGTAGCTATGGTTTTATTTGCCCTAGGAATATGTACGGGAGTGCGAGTGAGGTCTTTGGTGAGTTCAGTAAGTGTTAAGTTAACAGTGATACTCATAGGCGAAATGTTGCCACGCAGTTGATGACGGTGGGCGATCATAGTAGATAGTAGGTACTCCGTACATACACCGACATACGCATACTATTTTTTTTGGCAGCCAATATCCTATAGAGGCAACTGACCCCGACTTTTCTTTACCTTGCTACTGTATTTTAGCTTCACCAGCTTTATTATGTAAGGACTTATTATACTACAAATATACACAATAAATAGTTTTTATTATAGCTTACTGACCTCAGGTAGTTTATAGATAGCTTGAAGCCAATATGCGGCTAGTAACTCGCGCAGCAGCCTTTACCAGCCACGTACGTCGTAAATACCTGTGCCCATATACCCCTACACCTTTATTATATTCATATATACATACACACACAACTATGTATATGTACGGGCCACGGTTATAGCGTGGCTGTGATCCGTAACTACTCTCATGGAATTCTTGTTCATAGCAGATACCTGTACTCCGTATGTAATCTCTATACAAGGGCTATAGGAATTCAGGGAGACCGGGCGGGGCTAATTGCCTGAATAGGAAATTCCTGGAAGCCAAGCAATGGTATGTCGGTGAACGTCCTAATGGCCCTTCCTACCGATGGTGCTATGGAATAAGCTTGGTACCTACATTGGCGCCGATTCCTAGCTCGTGTCTACGGAAACGCACCGCTGGGGTGTCCCGGGTTGAAAATAAGCTCCTTTCTCGGAGACCACGAGTTGCATGTGCATGAGTGAATGGCCGGTAGGGAGCACCCAGTCCTGTCATGGAGTTTGCCACGGAGCCTCCTATTCCTGGTGGCGAGACCTCCTTGCAAGCAACATTTGGGGGTTACTCACCTACGTACTCTGGTTGAACCATTGGGCCGGTAGCGAAAGGCTGTCTACCTGTTTAGTTGACGAATGACTGCGAATCAATGAAGATAGAGGATATTCCAAATCCTAATGCCCGGGTCACATGATACCATGATCCAGGAGCATCACAGTAAGTCATGTAGCAAGTCGAGATGCTTGTTATGCTTTATATCATATTATATTATTTGAGTAGTGTTCTAGTCCTCATCACAAGTTCTTTTCCAAATCATTAATCACCTCGACCTTGGCCGCGCTGGCACTCGAGGTATCGAAGACATAACCAAGCCACTCCTTAGCCAACCGACGCGCCAACTCGATCCCGATAACTCGCTCACCCATACATAGCACCTGGGCGTTATTGCTGAGCACAGCGCGCTCGACGGAGAAGCTATCGTGTGCCGTGACGGCGCGAACACCCTTAATCTTATTGGCAGCTATGGCAACACCGAGGCCGGTACCGCAGACGAGGAGGGCGCGGTCGACTTTGCCGTCCGCCACAAGCTGGGCGGCGGCGGCGGCGCGGTGAGGGTATGCTGTCTTGTCGTCGGTTGTTAGACTACCGACGTCTGTTACGAATTCGACGCGCGGGTCGCTCTCGAAGTCGGCCTTGATTTTGTTCTTGTAGCCGACGCCGGCGTCCTGGTAAGAACACCATATGTTAGATTGTGTAAGTGAGGTTAGCATAAATATGCGACTTACATCTGCAGCCATTGCAATTCTCCATTTTGGAGCGGCCATTTTGTCCGAATTGAGGGGATTGATGATGAAAGGAGGCGCACAAAGATGGTAATACTCGTCGTGCACTTGTTACATGAGGTACACTAGACGAGCTCCGAAACAGCAAGCAAATAAATAAAGTTGATTCTAGGTAGAATGACGATCATGAAAACCTATCATTTAGCTGAATAATAAAAACAAACCCCTTGGTTGATTATTCACGGAATTCTAATAATAGCAAGTCGAACCAGTTGCCACGAAGATCGCTCTTCGGTTCCGCGTTCTACACCGACGTACGGCATCGTCCCCCTTCCCAAGGAGAAAACACCCGGTTCTAGGCGGTACCGCACGACGGACAAGCGCTCAAGAGCTTGACTGGCTCGTGACGATGAGGGGCAAACGCTGAGCTGCTGGATGTTTGTGTCTGGGCACCCATCTCGCGGCCGGATTCCCGCATTAGGAAACCCGCTGGGTAAAATGCGTTGTTCCCCCCTCAGGCCCAAGCCCAAACTTGACAAGCCAGGTGTACCCCTCGACAAAGTGACAAAGGCATGTTCAAATCTTTTGAATTTCTCGCCGTCCGAGTTCTTTCTGCTGCTCCGGAATAGAAGATCTGAAGGACCCCTCCAGCAACTCACGCGACCGATCATCCCCCCACCATGAGTCTCCACGACGCTGATCCAGACTTGGAACTAGACCGCAGCGTGGGTATTCGTCAAGGTATAGTATCATTACCATTTGCTTCGGGCGGGCGTATTTTGTTGAGAAAGCGATGCTAGTCTAGTAGGAACTCGTCTTAGCCTAGTGATGATGAAGGATTTTCGTAGTGTCATGGCGGTGTCTATACTCGGGCCAGTAATACCGGTACCGTACACGCCTTCACCGGTTTACCTTTACGATAGTAATCTCCTTGGTGTAAGAGGGTTCCGAGTATCGCATCAAACGCATCGTGTAGACTAGACTGTAAGTAAAACCACCGATAAGTGACTATAACTTCCTTCCCCAATTTGTTGGCCCTGGACGCATTGCCGTCTTTGTCTCTCTTCTTCCTCCGCATGTAAACCTTGGCCATCTCCTCATTTAATATTATTGTCTGTCTGCCAGCTTGCGTCACATAGGACACATCTCGTACCTTTGTTGCACACGTATTCCTGCGCGTTGATGTCAACATTGTAGTGGCGAACCAATCTTGGCCGAGTTCCCTCTACAAACTCGTTCTAATACAACTCGTACTAATACGGCTCGTACCTTTTCCCATTCAACAATTATACCCATATCTGCGTACGACTGATTATGTCGAAACGTCATCTCTTCAACTCCTTGGACGGCCTCGTCAATAAGGGTCTCCGAGGCCTCATTGCCTACAACCCTGGTCTTGCCTTAGATGAGCAAAACAGGGTGGTATATAACACAGAATACGACAGAAAGACCGTCTCTATTATCAGTGGTGGTGGTTCAGGCCATGAGCCGGCCTGGTCTGGCTATGTAGGTACTAACCTGCTAGCGGCGTCCGTGGCCGGCGACGTCTTCGCTTCCCCCAGCACCAAACAGATTCTCGCGGGTATTGATGCTGTCCCGTCAGACGAGGGCACTATCCTCGTAATCACCAATTACACGGGCGACTGTTTGCATTTCGGCCTGGCTGCCGAGAAAGCCAATGCCAAGGGTCACAAATGCAGGATGATCATCTGCGGCGACGATGTCTCCGTCGGCAAGAACGGCAGTTTAGTAGGACGTCGAGGTCTTGCGGGCCAGATCGGCGTGCTAAAGGTCATGGGCGGTGCTTCAGGCGCAGGCGCATCTCTCGACCAGGTGTACGATCTAGGGGTAGCCTTTTCACAGCAGATTGTCTCTATTGCAGTCACTTTGGATCACTGCCACGTGCCCGGCCGAGCAGAGCACGCTCAGTCGAAGGCCGATGAACTGGAGATCGGCACCGGCCCTCACAACGAGCCGGGCTACAAAAAGCTGTCGCCCGTGCCTTCACCCGAAGACCTGGTCAAGACGATCCTGACATATCTGCTGGACGAGTCCGACCCGCTGCGCGGCTACGTGAACTTCAACGAGGGCGACGAGACGCTTCTCATGGTGAGCAACTTCGGCGGCATGTCGTATCTGGAGATGGGGGCGCTCGTGGACGAGCTCCTGGAGCAGCTTGAAGCGAACTGGAAGATCAACCCCGTGCGCGTGATCTCGGGGTTCCTCGAGACCTCGCTCAACGCGCCCGCCTTCTCCGTGTCCGTCATCAACGTCACGGCGGCGGCCCGGAACTGCTCGTACTCGGCCGAGGAGATCAAGGGCTTCTTCGACGCCCGCACAGACACGCACTGGGAGTCGATGGCGGGCTCCCAGGCCAGACGGCGCCCGCGGAAGCAGCAGCTCGTGCAGCCGCCGCCGGTCCCACGCCACGCCGTCGACGACGCCACGGACCTCAAGGTCGACCCCACTCGCCTGGACCGCATGCTCCGCACTGCCTGCAATAAGCTCATCGAGGCCGAGCCGGACCTGACCCGGTGGGACACCGTCATGGGCGACGGCGACTGCGGCGAGACCCTGAAGCAGGGTGCACAATGCCTCCTCGAGGCCCTGGACGCCGGGGTCGCGAGCAACGGGTCTGTTGGCGCCGTGCTGCAGGAGCTAGAAGAGATTCTGGAAGGCAAGATGGGAGGCACGCTGGGCGGTATTCTAGGCATTTTCTTCGTGGCCATGCGGACGGCGTTGGTCGATAACTTTGCCGTCGCCAAGCAAGAGGGCAACATCCCGAAGCTGTGGGGCGTGGCCGTGCGCACCGCCATCGACAATCTGACTCGGTATACGCCGGCGAAGGTGGGCGACCGCACCGTCATGGACACGCTGATACCGTTTGCCGAGGGCCTGGCCGCGAACGGAAGCTTTGACGAGGGCGTTGATGCTGCGGTGGCCGGGGCCGAAAAGACCAAGACGCTCAAGCCGAGACTGGGGCGAGCGACGTATGTCGGCGCCGGGCAGGACGCGACTCATGATTTGCCCCCGGACCCCGGCGCCTGGGGTGCCATGGTTGTGATTAAGGGGCTACAGGCTGGATTATGATGGAACGAAGCGATTCGGAGGCGATATGAGTGGATAATATAGATTTGTGAATTTTATTTCTTTTATTGGGTATCTAGCGTAGGTAGTAGGCTTTGTTTTATTCCTGGTTGGTTTTCCTGGTCGGTCAAAAGGGGATATTCAATACGAACATTCGAACGGGCCATGAAAATAATTAAGAATGATAACAATTACACGAACGGGTTCTTGTCGCTATGCGGTGCTAGGTTAAGGGCTTTCTGTTGCTTCTTCTTTTTCTTCTTTTTTCTTTTTTTTTCTGGCGGTTCTGTACTGAAGGGAGATATCTGGTATATGGGTTGGACGGGCTCTCACTCATCGTTTTATGAAGAATACGTTTTAAGAATTAAAATACACGTTTAACTCGCCGCGGCCTTACCCGCACTACCTAGTTGGTGCATATATTGCTCAATAGCCTTCTGCATAGCATCCGTCCCGGCCTCAATGACACTCGTCAGGGGTTTACCCTGCATCTCCTTCTGCACGGCTGCGTAATGCTTATTCATGCCCTTATTGATGTTGACCTTGGAGACGCCGGCGCGAATACACCGTTGAAAGATGTCCTCATCGAAGGGGTCGGCGCCATGTAGCACGAGCCGTACACGGTCGCCAACGGCCTTGTTGATGGACTCAAGACGGTCGTACTCGAGCTGGATGCCACGCGGGCCGTATTCGCCGTGGACGTTACCGAAAGCAGGCGCTAGCATTTCGATACCGGTAGCGACGAACTGCTCAGCCTGCTCAGGAGTCGTCAACACGGCCTCGAGATCAGCCGTTTCCGCGACGCCGTCCTCACCGCCCTCGATGCGACCTGGCTCGGCTTCTGCTGCGATGCCGCGCTCGTGGCAGTACGCGACCAGCTCACGGGTCAGCGCTAGATTCTCTTCCTTCTCGTAGTGGCTCATGTCGCACATGATGCTGTCGAAGCCGTCCTCGATGTCGGCAGCGCGGCGCACGAGGTCGGGCGTCTGCGCGTGGTCGAGATGCAGCGACACGGGCACTTTGGCGGAATGAGCGGCAGATGCGGCGGCTCGGACCAGAGCTTCGCCGGCGTACTCGATGGCCCAGGGGAAGAGGAGCACCATGGCTGGCGAATTGGCGGCTTCGGCGGCCCGCACCGTTGCGATGATGGACTCCATGTTGTAGCAGCACATGCCCGGCACGCCGTACCCGCCGTCACGGGCGGCATTGAGGATCGCCATCGACCTGTTCTGGTTGAGTGGTGGCCGAACCATTTTGACTTCCCGCTCTCTTGCGCCCTATGCTTCCAGCTGCCGTTTGTGGGAAGAGTGCGTTCTGGCTTGGATCTATAACGTCGATGATTATGACGTTTCTGTCGCTGGGGCTAATTAAAGGGCGAAAGAGCCTCGAGCTTGGCTTGCAGCGTATAGATGAGCTTACAAGCATAGGAAACGCAGCATAACGATAGTTTTGTAAATCTCCAACTCCCGTTCAGACTAAAACTATTGTACATTATCCCCCCATCGAGATATCTTCCCAAGACACAGCACTCCACTAACGTGGGGTAAACGGTGCGCATAGTAACACACCAGAGCCGGAGTTAGGTAATCTAGGTGGTGCTAGTGGATATTCACAAGTCTATTGCTAGGTGCCTGGTTATTTACATAACTCAATTATCAGATGTTGGGCATCGGGGGCTGTGAATCGGGAGAAAACAGGCACCTTAACCAAGCACTTTTCCCGGAAGGCAGCAGACATGAGGGGAAAGGGGGGTTCAAGATGGAGGCGGGCGGGGAAATATGCCGCTAAAGCAGTCAGGTTGAAGGACCAGGTCAAGATTACTAGGAACTAAACTCCACAGCACCGTACAGTAGAGCTTAATCAAGTCGTAATAAATATTGCCCGAGGTCGCAGTGTGTGTGCTCGGTCTATTGCTGCTATTACCCGATGATGTTGTTACCCGTGTGTTAGGTTATCAGACCAACAGGCAAGTCTTCGGCATACCCCATTCGTGCGGATGGACAAACTACCGCTGGACTACCGGGCTCTCTGCAAGCTAGAAAGGGGGAAGCATAGATTCCTATTCAGGCTGTTATTGTTATTTTGGAACGTTGGTTACGTTGAACCGGCAAACAACCATGTGCATCCTGTGAAAGTGAAACTACGTCTACCTTGGGCCTCTAAACAGACTCATCGCATCGCTAGAGAGAAACGACGCTCGCTACTCGTAGTGTCGTTACTATATTCGATCTTATACCGCTTCTGAACAACACGGTGCCGTTTCCATGTAAAATAAGAGACTGTTATCTCCGTCCCGTCTTTGAAAACCTTTTGCACAGCAGCCGGTCACAGTCCGTCCTGTCCCGCCCAAACACACAAAGATGGCGGTGTCGGACAAGCCGAAAATCGCCTTCATAGGCCTCGGTGCTATGGGGTTTGGCATGGCAACGCACCTCGTGAAGCAAGGGTATGCTGTGACGGGATTTGACGTGTGGCTACCAACACTGGAACGGTTCCGTACCGCAGGGGGTAACACAGCTTCTACAGTCACCGATGCTGTCCGCGATCATGATTATGTCGTGTTTATGGTGGCTACAGCGGGGCAGGCACAGTCCGTGTTATTCGAAGGCGAGAATCCGGCATTGGACACCTTATCTGAGGGTGTTGCATTACTTCTCTGTTCGACGGTGCCATGCAATTATGTCCAGAGCCTGGAGGCGGAGCTGGCGAAAAAAGGACGTGGCGATGTGCTTCTCGTTGACTGCCCTGTATCCGGTGGTGCAGGGCGAGCTGCCGATGGCACATTATCCATTATGGCTGGTGGATCGGATAAGGCGCTTGAGAAGGGACGTTTCCTCCTACAGGAACTCTCAGATACTTCAAAACTATACATTGTCAATGGTGGAATCGGTGCTGGTAGTAACATGAAAATGGTACATCAGGTGCTAGCAGCCGTGCAAATCTTAGCTACTAGCGAGGGGATGGGATTTGCCCAGCAGATGGGGCTAGACCTGGCATATACATATGAGAGCATCCAAAATTCCGATGCATCAGCGTGGATGTTTGGGCACCGCGGCCCGAGAATACTGTCCGAGTTCAAGCCCATTGCGAGCGCCATCACGATTATACTCAAGGATGCAGGAATTATCACATCTGAGGCTTTGAGGGTGGGCTTCTCGACACCCATGGCCGGAACGGCCGAGCAAGTGTATTTCGCTAGCCTCGGAAGGGGATATGGCGCGGACGATGACAGTAGCTTGATAAGACTGTATGCCGAAGGCGCAAAAGGCTCGCTGCCCCCGCCAACTGAGGAAGATAAGGCGAAGAAACTCACCTTAGTGAAGGGGCTGCTCAGGGGCATCTACCTCTGCGGGATAGCCGAGTCGTTAGTCTTTGCGAAACGATGTCAACTCGACCTGGACCAGGTTTATGATCTCTGCATCAACGCGGCTGGTGGATCCAAAATGCTTGAAACTGTTGGGCCGGAAATCATAAGTCTGCTGCGCGGCGAGCAGGTCGTCGCTGAAGCCAATGGTGAAAGTCTCCAGGATGTGGCAAGACAGCTACAGGAGGCCGTTGTAGAAGCACAACGTCTCAGGATGCCACTGTACTTGGGGACAGAGGCCAGCAATTTGATACGGTTAGCCTTGAAGAATGCATCAGATGCAGCCCAACCCCTGTCTAGAGCAACAATAGCGAAGGTCTGGGTTGCATAGACAGGATCATATTCCACTCGACAATGACAATAAATACCTAAGATCAGGAGTATTTGTCAATGTGGGCTGCAAATAAGGTATGATATTACCCACTTTCAAGTAGACGAATTCATTCGTACTGATTTGTCTCTTGCCGATGTTGTTACATTACAGAGTCCTTTACATACCTTTCCGTTCATTGATTATACATAGTTCATACCCAGCCGGCCTTAATGAACATCATGGCAAAAACATAGCAAGTTCGCCCTAATATAGTAAATTGAAAACCACTGCCAATGGGGAGCATGCCTGATCGTCCAAACCTCTCTCGACGGTAATCAAAGTTGATTCCTTTGTAGGTGCTTTAGTAGCCGCTCTGCTCCTTTCGATGGTCCTCCTTGGCGGTTTCGCCGGCTTCTCGAATGGCTTGTTCATCACCTCTCAGCTTTGCGAAGTAATTCTTAATATCCTCAGCACCGATAGCTTTTCCACTGTCGGCAAATTCTTGGAAAAAAGGCTTTAATTTTTCTTTGAGGTTATTATAAGCCATAACACCTTCTATCGCGCGAACACGATCAACGTTTTTCAACGCGGATTCGCCACGCTCGTAGAGAGATCCGCTGCCGTGGGTAGATCCATCTCCCGAGGCGTCTGAAAGAGGCGGTTCATACTCTTCTTCTTGCTCAAGTAGTTGTGGATGAGGGCTGAGGTTGGGGAAGCAAGATGGGCAGCGACAAAGGTGGTCACGGAAATCTGCCTTGAGGGGGATGGAGAAAACGCCATTCGGTGCAGGTGGCAACGACGTCAACCTGCATTCTGGTGTCTTGGACTGAGTCGCAGATTTCGTTGCGACATTACTTGAAGCAACGGAATCCGACATACTACCTTCTCCCTCAGCGTCTGTGTCGTTCTTTATACGCTTAGTCGGCTCGCCATCTATATTGGCATCTTCTTCCTCCAATTTCCTTTTCTTGCTACCTGGTAGTTCTCCTGCTTTGTCATCTAACTGTCGTAAGAAGACGGGCGGTAAGAAGCCGGAGGTACCGGCATATCGCTTGATCCATGGGTACGCCTCAACGCATTTGTAGCAAAGAAGAAAGTCGAAGTTCTCTTCCTCGGGAAAGCCTTCAGGCAGAGGCACGTCTCCATCTTCATTTTCTATGACATCGGGGTCGTTTGTCTGCTGCGCGTTACCGGTTTCCTGGGTTGAATCCTCGGATATAGGGGTTAGAGCAACACGGCTGGTGGTGGTTCCTGGGAGATGCCGCTTGGGTAGCTTCTCATACCATTTGGGGCCCTGTCCCACCAGGCATCCTGGGTGATACCAGTCCTCACCACAGCCGCCAGTCTCGTGAGTACCAAGCCCAAGGCACTGAAACATGGTGCCCTTCTGCTCATGCGGACTATAGTCTATGGAACATGAGCAGAAGCGGTTGCGGAAGTTTTGGTTGTACTTGTTGTTGGGATCGGGCAGCTCGGAGTGAACGTCGCCTCGAGCGTTGGTGTCGGGGTTGATGCGCAGTGTACACGGCTGATTGGGCTTGAAGCGCGTGGTGCCGCAGTCGCATGTGAAGTTGCGCTTCTGGAATATTTCAACCAGCTCATGGTCGCCGTGGCACTGGACAGAGCAAGAATAACAGATACCAGCGGCGCTGAAGGGGCCATCGGAGTCGGTGGGTGGGGGGTTGCAGGTGAGGCAGGCGTATATGTTCTGGCGTAGGGACCCAAGAGGCCTTGTGCAGTTCTTGAAGCTCTTCACGACATCGTTAGCGAACACAGGCTAATACGGGCATGGCGGGGGCGGGGATAACAAACGTAGGGTAGAGCCTCTCGTGCATCGGCTTCCAGTTGCATCTGATCTCTGATAAAGTCGGCTGCGGTCTGGGAGTCCTCTGATTTCTGTGACATGCTGTCACGGCGGGAAGACGAGACAAGGCCGTCGCTGCTGTCCGGCTGCGTCGCGTCGCGTTGCGAGCCGGCAGTAGGTGGTGGAGGATTCATTGTCAGCGTGGCCCTGCCCGAGGTTTCTCGGACGCGCCTACGATGTAGATGCCGCTGCGTTATAAGTGCGATGGGATCGATCGGAGGCTGGTTGAATTCAATTGAAGGCGGGCTGCGCGAAAGCGTTGTGGGTTGGATGGTGTCGATACAGTAGATGTATTGCGCTGGGACAAAGGTCTGAGAAACGTTACCTAGCGGCGGCTAGCGATGCGCTGCGGCGGGTGACGTAACGCCACGACCACTGTAGCGACCACTGAAGCAAGTGGGCCAATGCTTGCCTAAAACAGAACACTTTACGCGCCCTCGCGATCCCCACGCGTCTAAGACGCGTCGCTAATTGGCGTCTCCAGATTCTCTCGCTCATAGCCTCCCCACCTCACACACTTCGAGCACCGCCAGTGCCACTCTATAGTCTCGAATCTACCATCGCCCCATCTCCCTATCTCCCTCTCTTCCACCTCATGCGAATGCCTTAAGAAGCCACAGTCCATCTCGCTAGTCTTCTAAAACCAAAGTTAAGAGACGTAAACAATAGCTGACAATGGAGTAAGTATTGCCTCTCCCCGCGCTCCCTCGAGACCTCATGCGTCCTTGGCAATTGCTGGTCTAACGCTACGGGGCTCGTTTACGGCAATCGTTTGCTAATAGTTCTAGCTCTTCTCCTCTCCGGAGTAATATGGACTCGGTGAACCGCGGCCCTCCGCCGCGAGCAAGTCGCAAGCGGTCACGTACTGGCGGCGATGCCTCGTCCTCCGTTGCAGCGTCCAGCCCCATGCCCTCGTCCCCGCCCGCCTTCAACATCGCCCACGGCGGCGATGACGACGACGATATGGAGGACGAGCCCGAGATCCAAGACGACGACCTAGAAGATCTTGACGAGATGGCTGAGGACGACGTCGACCTTTTCCGCGAGGGCTATGAACGCGACTACCAAGAGAAGGACGAGAATGACGCCTACGAAGGGATCGGCCTTGATGATGAGGGCGAATATGCTGACCTGAATCCTGCCGAACGACGACGAATAGAGGCTCAATTGAACCGCAGAGACCGCGAGGTCGCCCGTAGACGAGCCCCAGCCGCTTTCCTGCCAGATGATGAGGAGGGGCTTGACATCGACTTGACTGCTCAACCCCGTCGCCGACGTCGCCACTACGACGAGGACCCCGACGATGCGATGGACCAAGACATTATGGCCGAAGAGCTTTCACTTGAAGCCTTGCAAGATGTGAAAGCCTCAAGCTTAACCGATTGGGTATCCCAGCCCGCCGTGCAGCGCACCATCAAGCGAGAATTTAAGGCCTTCCTTACTGAATACATAGACGATGAGAGCGGTGTTTCGGTCTACGGCTATCGCATTCGAACTCTTGGTGAGATTAACGCCGAGTCTCTCGAGGTCTCGTACGATCATCTGTCTTCATCTAAGGCCATCCTTGCCTATTTCCTAGCGAATGCGCCGCAGGAAATGCTCGTTCTATTCGATCAGGTAGCTATGGATGTGGTCCTACTTCATTATCCTGACTACGAGCGTATCCACTCCGACATTCACGTTCGCATCTTTGATTTGCCTGTCCATTACACCCTGCGCCAACTGAGACAGTCGCACCTCAACTGTCTCGTCAGAGTTAGCGGCGTAGTCACGCGGCGTACAGGCGTGTTCCCCCAGCTGATTTACATCAAGTTTGACTGTACCAAGTGCGGCGTCACATTGGGACCCTTCCAGCAAGAGTCTAACGCCGAGGTCAAGATCAAATATTGTCAGAACTGCCAATCACGTGGCCCATTTACCATCAACTCGGAGAAGACAGTTTACCGTAATTACCAGAAGCTCACGCTCCAGGAATCTCCTGGAACAGTACCTGCCGGTCGTCTCCCTCGGACACGTGAAGTGATTCTTCTTTGGGATTTGATCGATAAAGCCAAACCGGGTGAGGAAATCGAGGTCACCGGTATTTATAGAAATAACTACGACGCCCAGTTGAACAACCGCAATGGTTTCCCTGTCTTTGCCACCATTCTTGAGGCGAATAACATTGTCAAAGCCCACGATCAGCTTGCCGGCTTCAGACTGACAGAGGAGGATGAACAGGAGATCCGCAAACTTTCCCGTGACCCTCAAATCATTGACAAGATTGTTAACTCGATAGCCCCAAGCATATATGGGCACGCCGATATCAAGACGGCTATTGCCTTGTCTCTGTTTGGCGGTGTCGCAAAAATCGCTAAAGGATCCCACCATGTTCGTGGCGACATCAATGTCCTGCTTCTTGGTGATCCAGGTACAGCCAAGTCTCAGGTTCTCAAATACGTAGAGAAGACAGCACACCGTGCTGTATTTGCCACTGGTCAAGGTGCTTCCGCCGTAGGTCTCACTGCTAGTGTTCGTCGAGATCCTCTTACTAGCGAATGGACATTGGAAGGTGGCGCTTTAGTGCTGGCAGATAAAGGTACTTGTCTCATCGACGAGTTCGACAAGATGAACGATCAAGATCGGACATCTATTCACGAGGCCATGGAACAGCAGACAATTTCCATCTCCAAAGCCGGTATTGTTACTACTCTACAAGCCCGCTGCGGCATCATTGCCGCTGCCAATCCCATAGGGGGGCGCTACAACTCCACAATACCATTTTCGGCAAACGTTGAACTGACAGAGCCCATCTTGTCTCGTTTCGATATTCTCTGTGTTGTACGGGACACAGTAGACCCTAGCGAGGATGAGCGACTGGCTCGCTTTATCGTGGGATCGCATAGCCGTAGTCATCCATCCACCCAGGCAGGCGAGGAGACTCAAGCAATGGATCAGGATGTTGACACCTCCCAAGAAAGCGAAGACGCTCTGAAGGAGGGACAAGTCCCACAGGAGCTTCTCCGTAAATATATTCTTTACGCACGCGAGCACTGCCAGCCGAAGCTGCTCCATATGGATGAAGATAAGGTTGCAAGATTGTTTGCAGATATGCGTCGAGAATCGCTTGCTACAGGGGCCTACCCCATTACAGTACGTTCATCTCTGACTTGCTGAATTGTTTATAGTACTAACTTTTCGTTTTAAGGTCCGTCATCTGGAAGCTATCATCCGTATCTCGGAATCCTTCTGCCGAATGCGGCTCTCAGAGTACTGCTCAGCTCATGATATTGACCGTGCCATTGCTGTGACGGTCGAGAGCTTCGTCGGCAGCCAGAAGGTCAGCTGCAAGAAGGCGCTGGCTCGTGCCTTTGCCAAGTACACGCTCGCTCGACCTGGTGCTACGGCATCAAAGAGAGGCGGGACCTCTCAGTCTCAGCGAAGAACTACATCAGTCGCGGCGTAGCTTTAGGAAGAGTCTTTTATAGGGCGTTTGGTGGCTTGTATGATTGACGATAGAGACGAGGATGTTTTCAAGCAACGAAAATGTGACGAGGAAGTCCGAACCAGGAACTCTATGATGTTGATATGGATATTTGATCGCCTCAAGAAAGGTAAACCCGCTGATGCTGGCACGTGTGCGATTGCGATAGAGAGGATTGGAGGTGCAGCTTATAATGGGAGTTTAGAGCCATTAGTTCCTATTTTACACAAATGATATCCAGTTCAGTGCCAATACAGAAAAGCTTCAATATAAGCTTGGTGTGCTGAATACATGTTTGGAGACCAGGTATTAAACGAAGCAAAGTAAGGGTTTTTGTGTGCTGTTCGTCGCCCGCTTGCCACATCACTTCCTAGAAAAGAAGTAGTCTCGGGATTTATCTTGACCCCTTTTGTAACCCATCACCAACTAATGTCGGAGACACCTCACAAATGTCCCAATGGTTTGCAAAAATCGATGTAGTGCTACTAGAGAGCAATGCGGCAAGTGCCGTTCGCCACGCTTTCCGTTGCAGATAAACACCTTGAGATTTGATCGATCTCCTCAAGGCATAATTTATGCGCTGCCAAGATGATCCATGGAAGGCCAGCTTCTGCCTGATTTGGACCATATCAACTCAACTTGACTCCACCTTACACCTTATGCTCAACCTCGATACCATCCACAGTAGTGACCACGTCTTCTTTAGGATTGAGTTGGATCTGGTCAAGTGGGACGAGCAGCGTGCGGTCCCGCTTCCAAATCATATAACCGACCCAAAACACAGCGGCGACGATGAGACCAATGAAGCTCAAGGAGACATCCGGTGGTGAGGGCAGCGGGCTCTTTGCCGCAGCGGCGATCTGAGCTGCGAGCCCGAACATGAAGATGCCGACGGCCAGGATAGAACCCACAATACCGAATGGTGAACGATATTCCTTTAAGTCATTGGGAGAGCCTCCCTGTTTCTTGAGAGCGAGTCTGCAGCGGACTTGAGCCACGCATATCGAACACCAGGTCAAGTAATTAGAGCAGGAGGCCAGGGAGAGCAGCCATACAAAGACCTCGTCGCCATGTTGCGAGGCCGCAGCGAATGAGAGCAACGAAAACGTAAAGACGATCGCAAGCGCACCGATGGGCATATCCCGACGCACAAGCGCGCAAAACCGAGGGCCCATGCCGCGCGCTGAAATAGCTTGCAACGCTCGGGACGATGCGAATACTACAGCACTCGGGTTAGTTATTGTCCTTTTGAGTGTGATTCTTGAGTATTTTTAATACTTAGAAAACTTTTCGAACATATCTTTAGCCCCCGGGCGAGGTTTCGCTGTGGCATAAAAAGATAATAGCTCTAGGGGTTACTTACTGCTCGCGTTAGCCATGGAGAAGACGGCGACGACGATTATGCCATTCATGATGTCCGGTAGGATTGGGATTCTGGCTTGCGAGACGGCGAGCACGAAGGGACTTATGACAGTCTCGTGCAAAGAATGTTCCGTAGCTACAGTGTTGCTGCCAGAGGTGGCTGGGCTGAGATCGATCTTGAGCACCAGACCGAGCATGAGCACAGGCAAAATGTACAATAGCGCGATGCGTCCAACAACTAGCCTGCTTGCGAGCCGCATAACGGTTCGGGGAGAGCAACACTCAGCGGCCGTCCTGCAATGCACGGAGTCAGTTACTTCCATTTAGAGCGTGATATATGAGGGGTTTAAAAGCCGTTGGGCACCTTTATAGCTCGAAAAGGGGGGTTGGTGCTCTCCGAGTTGCAAAAATAAGGAGAAATCGTTCCGAGAATCACTCACAAGCCCATCATTTCAGTACCGCCATACGCTATACTTGCCGACATAAAGGCGAATAAAAGCCCCACGGCGCCATTCTTGAAAGGTTCGGTACGCCAGGTATTATAAGCCAGCTGTTCGGCAGGACGCACATCGGTCGACACATTCTTCGTACAAATACAGATAGCCGTAAGAACAAAGGTAGTGATAACGATAATCTTAAGGATCCCGAAGATGTTTTCAGCCTCGGCGAACCATTTTGCCCCAAACGAGTATATGGCGACCAACCCGAGGATAATTCCCGGCACGATGTAGGCGGCAGAGATGTCCGGATTCCAAAAGCGCGAACACATGACCATGACCATAATCTCAAAAGGTACAACAAAAATGAAGTTGATAACATAGTTCCATCCCATCGCAAATCCCCACGACGGCGAGATGAATCTCACCGAATATTCATAGAAAGAACCCTGAACGGGAAAGTTGGTCGATAGTTCGCCGAGGTTGCACATAGTAACCCAAACCGCAAACCCGACAACGGCGAAGGCGATGAGAAGCGGCGCCGGACCGCCCACGGCAAGGGCTTGGCCCGTCGATAAAAGAACTGTAACACTCGGGATCAGTTGTTGCTCAAATAATCATAATCTATGAATGTTTCACGGGGCTAATAGGACATAGTTTGGCTCGAGCAGCCTCATCAATACTCTGAAGCTAACCAAAACCAGGGGGAATAGCTCCAATAAGTCTAGGTACTTACGGCCAGCACCGATAGAAGAACCCAGCGCCATGAAGATGAACTGACGCGTCGTGATGACCTTCTTGAGACATGTCGGTTCAGGTTCACGAATAGCGTCGGTGACAGCATCATTTCTTGGCATCGGCGCCGTCCAGGGACTGGTAGGGCCGAAAGCTCGTTCAGGCGATATAGAACGCAGATGAAGTTCCTTCATCGCGAGGGTGCGGAGGACTTCCCGAGTCGACATTAGACTGGTAATTCCTATATGAAAGGACCAGATTGAAATGTTTTAAATACGTTTCCCCTATTATCTTGGTACCGACGATGGTCTATTGCGTTGATATTGCCGAGCAGCAGAGGTTGTTTTCGAGAGACGCTAGGACATGTGACGATTTTGAACGGATTAGAAAAGCTATTGCCAGTGGAATCGGAGACCTGCCCTGAGAAGATATGGACACATAATATATATGTTCCTGTTCACAGCCAGTACGGTCAAACTCAGATTCGAATTTAGTTCCGGCAGTCCGTTCTCGCTCCGGTTGAGATCAGCTATACCTATCTGCAAGAAGCCGTGACAGCTACAGACTCCCTACGTATGTGGCAGTCATAAATCACACATCTCAAATAAATAAGTATAGGCTATCGAAGAGCAAGGACTCGTTTTAAGATCGGAGTACGATGCGTAACAAACCTGGCCTGACGCAGAATGTGGTGACCAAGCATCACCACATCCTCCGGCCTTTATAGATAGCGGCGTTGTTTTGTAGGCGTAGAAACTTTCGCTATGAAAGAGACCCTCCGAACTCGCTCGGTCAACATTGTATGATATTGGGTCGTGTGATGTTTTTCTCTCGGCATGTTAGAGAAATAGGCTCTAGCTGTAGTAAAGTTTAAACTGGCGTGGAAGGCCGAAACTTACAGGTTACGCATTTATTTTCGGGTTTACCTGTGTGGAACGTCAGTCGAGAGGACGAATCCTAGACGTTTAATTGCAATTGCTCTCGGATGTACTCATGTTCCTACTCTTCGATAAGTAACGGCAACCCCTGTAAAAAGTGAAGATGTACATACAGTTTTCTTACAAATAGGGGGTCGGGGCTGATAAGGCCGCCCAAGGCATAACTTCTTGTCGTAACAATACCTAATAGGCACGGATACTGAAATACAAGTAACTATTATCCACAAGTCGACATTGCACTATTTATGCATGTAACAGCTTACGAGCCATACGACGACGCAAGCCTGTCTTTCGCACGCTTTCCCAATGTCTCCGCTTTACCAGCAGTCAATATTTTCATCGTATTGGTATCGAAGCCAAATTTAGCTTTCACTAGTCGCGCAGCTCAACCTGATTAACGAGTGGAGACCTAGGTCGGCCGTAGTCGCCGTGATATCGAAGTCTCTGTCTGCTCTCAGAACCAGGCTGAGCAGCTTTTTTCGACCTCAGTGGTGAGTGTGGCTATGGTCTCACTCGACTTGATCTAGGATGGGCTCCTCCTAAGTACTAAGGCGACAAACGAGACTCTATGTACCAGGGCCATGTAACTACAGTCTAGCTAGTAACCGAATATGCCACCACTCGGCACTTAATACTGCGCGACACCGGCTATCACGAACTCTATGTATGTAGTAGGCAATATACACCTGTTGCTGCACGAGGGTCCCCAAAACACCTATGTGAGGCTCTTCTGACTATATACAGAAATCCCTCTATTGTCTACACGCCTTGTAATGATGATTTTTAAGTGCATGATTTAACACTACGCCACGCCCTAGCTAGTAGGATTCAGTGAGAAAACGAGCCCCAGCCTTAACCTATCTACACGCACCTCTTGTTATACCTCATCAGATGTTATCTATATGCGCAAGTGCTAAAACTAGGGCTTCGAGTCTTTCGACCCCTTACAAACCTCTGGACTCAGTGAGGTCGTCAACATGTCTTACTTTGAAGAAGCCAGAAACACCGGTATCGTATACCGAAGACCGAAACACAGTTAGTTCCGCCGCATATTTTATATTGCACTGCAACACTCAGGGTCAGTTATAGCCGCTTTGCGCGTGATTTATGAGGATTTCAGAAGCTTCTAGATATTGTCTTGGCTAAGAAGGGAAGGGTTGTGCCCTGAAGGTTGCCAAAACAAGAAGAAAATGATAGGAAGGCGGGGTGGGAAGGTATTGTTTTCCAACGGACCAAATGACTCACTACCTATCGAGAGTCGGCGTAGGTCGGCGTACTACCCTTTTTGGATCGAACAATATCAGTCATCCACTACAGTAAGATCATCTAACACGACCCCTGTCCCTTCCCTCACCTCATACAAATACAGATCAGCGCCTTGTTCATAATGTCTGTGAAACTCTTGATCAATTAGTTGCCTCAACAGCGTCCAGCGTCGAGCTACAACAACAGTCGGAAGTGAGGCAAACGTGTTCATATGTTCATCATCCATAATGTCGTTTTCTCAAGGGTTGGGCAATCTATTCCAGCAAGACCATGCTACGTTTGACTTCAACCTTGAGTTTGAGCAACTCTTCTTCTCTATCTTACCTTCTGCCTTGTTCATCGTATCGTCGTTATGGCGCACTATTTACCAGGCACGGAGGCCAGCCATTGTGCACGCTCCAACGGTCCAATTGATCAAGTTGGTATGTTCCCTTTGCCGATAGTATCGCTTTCCGGCTTCGCTTTCTAACCAACCTATTACAGGGCGCCATCGCTACATATGTTGTGCTCGAGCTTTCGCTTCTCATCTTGGCTATAGTCGGTTCCTTGCACGTGACTGGCTTGTTCGTAGCTGCTTCGGCGCTAAAGCTTGCGTCGGCATTGTTCATGATGGTTATCAGTGTTATGGACCATAGCAGAAGCCCGAGGCCATCCGTCTTACTAAACAGCTACTTATTTCTTACCCTCCTCCTCGATGGGACACAGGCTAGGACGCTGTTCTTGTCCTCGAGCGGCAGACCTGAAATTGAGTATAGTAGCATCTTTAGTGCTGCCGTTGCCCTAAAACTCGGCATATTCCTTCTAGAAGCTCGCCAGAAATCGAGATGGATCAACTGGGATATGAAAGAGCACAGTCCAGAAGAGACCAGCGGCATATTTTCTCTTGGCGTTTACTTCTGGCTCAATAAACTCTTTGTAGCTGGCTACAGCAAAGTTCTGGAGATGAAGGATCTCTACCCGCTCGATAGTACGATGAATGGCAAATTGCTGTACGATAAATTCTCCGCGAACATGGACTATGGCCAACTCAAGGGTGATAAGTTTGGCCTTGTGAAGGCACTAATACGGACGCTAAACATAAATCTGCTACTCCCAATACCACCACGCCTGGCGATGCTTGGTTTCACATTAGCCCAGCCTTTCTTCACCAAAAGCTTACTCGAATACCTATCCAAGCCCGAAAGAGACCCCAACGCCGCGTATGGCTTCATCGGCGCTAGTATATTGATTTACTCTGGAATTGCGATATCGACCGCTCTTTACTCGTATGATGAATGTATTACCTCTCGATTACGAGAGGAGATTGTTAACCCATTATTCTAGGTACTTCCACCGTCGCACGCTGGCAATGGCACGATCGATACTCATCACTGAGACCTACATCAAAGCCACCAAAGCTCGTCTTGGGACAGGAGACGATAACGCCGCAGTGACTTTGATGAGTACAGACATAGAACGGATCAACATGGGATTCCTGTCTATGCACGAGACCTGGGCTAGCTTTACTCAGGCCGCTCTAGCTAGTTGGCTGCTGTACGATCAAATCGGTGCAGCGTTCGCTGCACCTATTGCAACTATAACGGTCTGCTTTTTAGGTTTGGGCATTCTTTTGAAGTTCACTGGGGACTCTCAGAGGTCTTGGATGGCAGGCAATCAGAAGCGTGTCGGTCTGACAGCAACAGTCATTTCCAGCATGAAGAACCTGAAGATATCCGGACTCTCTGCTACCGTTGGCGACTACGTGCAAACATTACGTATACTAGAGCTGGCTGCCGGGGCTCGATTCCGCAAGATTACTATTATTGCCGCTCTGTTCGGCTACATACCCCTTTTAATCGGACCACCCCTAACCTTCGCAGTTGCTCAGCGAATGCTGGATGTCCCAAGGATCTTTACGAGCCTTTCATACCTTTTGCTACTGACTAACCCACTCACTATGATCTTCCAGAATATCCCGCTGCTCGTGTCCGGATTGACTTGTTTAGGGAGAATCCAAGCCTTCTTAGAGTGCGAAACTCGCCACGACCTTCGCAATGTCGTAACTGATCTGAAGCACCATCCCGGAAAGCCATCAGCGAATGTTGAAGTTTCCACTAGGGCAACAGAAAACGCGTCACCTCCTGTGGTGATTAGAAATGGCAAATTTGGCTGGGAAGCGAAAAAGTTCGTCTTACGGGACATTAACACACAGATATACAAATCGTCACTCACTGTGATTATCGGACCTGTTGGGTCGGGGAAATCTACCGTGTGCAAGGCGTTACTGGGCGAGGTTCCCTTCAGTGAAGGCAGTGTAGCTTTAAGTACCAGATTTCCCCATGTTGGATTTTGCGATCAAGCCGTATTTCTTTCCAACGGAACTATTAGGGATAATATCGTAAGATATTCCCCCTTTGACGAGCAGCGATACGCCGAGGTTATCAAAGCGACGGCCCTCAGCTTTGACTTGGCGACACTTCCTCAAAACGACATGACGAACATAGGGTCCGACGGAATCACACTCTCCGGGGGGCAAAAGCAACGGGTATCGCTTGCGAGGGCTCTATACTTGCAGTCAGATTTGCTAGTGCTGGACGATATTTTCAGTGGTCTAGATGCAGATACGGAGGAGCAAGTCTTTCGCCGGGTTTTCGGCCCCGATGGACTGCTTAGAAGACGACGGACCACGGTTGTGTTGTGCACACATAGTATACGACATCTACCAGTGGCAGATTACATCATCGCGCTCGGAGAGGGCACCGTTATTGAGCAAGGAACTTTCGACGAACTGATGGCCCGTGACGGATATATCCGCCGCCTAGGCCTACGAGGTGGTTCCGAGAGCGATACTTCGTCAGAAGCAACGCCGTCCAAAAAGCACGATGTGAAAATAGAGACAGAGAAAATTCACAATGTGTCGACCAATGCAGCATTGGCAGGGCTGGACATAAACAAATCACGGCAAATCGGTGACAGAGCAGTATACAAGCATTACTTCAAGAGTATGGGAGTTTTCCTTGCAACATGGAGTTTATTTTTTGCTGCTCTTTGGGGCTTCTTCAATAATTTCCCCACAATCTGGCTCACGTATTGGACGGACGATGTCTATTCGGAGCATCCGGAGCATTCATACGCCTATTATGCTGGGATCTATGCTCTTCTTCAAATATCTGCCTTAATCTCACTTTTGTTACTCGGCATCTCTATTTTCATTATCTCCGTGAGACGTGCAGGCGCCAATGTCCACCAAGATGCTTTGCGAACGTTGATCCGGGCACCTCTATCTTTCTTTACCACGACAGACACAGGCATTGTTACAAATCTATTCTCGCAAGATCTGAATCTTATAGATACCGAACTGCCGAATGCGCTATTGAACACTCTGTTCTGTGTAAGTTCCTCCCTCCTGTGATATATATTTGAATATACCTACGTGTTCGGGAATCCTCAAAGATAGATCGGGCTAACTAGACATGGCAAGGTCTTTCAAGCAATCGGGCAAGCAGCTGTTATGCTCACTTCATCTCCCTATTTAGCTATCAGTTACCCATTCCTAGGTGCTCTGCTTTATGTTGTGCAGAGATTCTATTTGCGAACATCGAGGCAACTTCGGCTGTTAGATCTCGAGTCGAAGAGCCCCCTTTAGTAAGTTCGACCACTTCTGCCCTTCTATTGAAGTACTATTCTAATCCATGTTGCATAGTACTCATTTCATCGACACTGCCAAGGGTATGGCAACTCTAAGAGCTTTCGGTAAGTGGGGTGATCTCTGTGCAGCGCTTCACAGGAACTCAATTTGCTACATTTTATCAACACAGTACTAATATTTGAGATTGATAGGGTTTGTCCCTGACGACATCCAGAAAAACGCTTTGTTGGTCGACACCAGCCAACGACCGGCATATCTCCTGGTCATGATTCAACAGTGGCTGAACCTCGTTCTTAACCTGGTCGTCGCCGTTATTGCAGCGGTTCTGACGACGCTTGCCGTCCAGCTTCACTCAAACTCTGGGTTTACTGGTGCCTCTCTCGTCACCCTTATGAGCTTTGGAGAAAACCTTTCAGGCATCGTGATATTCTTCACAAGATTAGAGACCTCTATCGGGGCTCTCGCAAGGCTGAAAGCATTCAACGAAACTGTCAAGCCAGAAGACAAGAAAGAGGAGGACCTCGTACCTCCTAAAGATTGGCCTCAAAAGGGAGTGATAGAGGTGAAAGGTGTATCGGCATCATACGAGTGAGAAAAAACCAAAGAGCTCCGTGTAAGCTTGATAATGCTAACGGTGCCATTAGCACAAGCATAGAAGCAAATCAGACGCTTAATTTCGCTCTTCGTAATATCAATCTCACGATTAGTTCTGGTGAAAAGGTCGCCATTTGCGGACGCACTGGAAGTGGAAAGTCAAGCCTTATTGCACTATTACTCAAGCTCCTCGATCCAGTTCCGGAGACCGACGGCGGCGTGCTGATCGATAGCACACCACTCCATCGCATCGACCGACCCATACTACGCCAGCGCATCATAGCCGTGCCCCAGGAGGTTAGTCGCTGGAGCATTTTACCCCCCCTTTTAGATATCTCAGAGAGACGAATTGCCTCAACAGGGATATTCTGCCCTGCTTCTCCTGCAAGCTCTCAACACCACGGGATATTCTTACATGAATAGACATTATTGACTCTAGTGCTATGTATAGGCCGTGTTCCTGCCCGACGGGTCTACGTTCCGGGCTAACCTCGACCCGACTAACATCTCGACGCCAGCGGAATGCGAGGCCGTGCTGGCGAAGGTGGACCTCCTGCAATTCGTTCAGGACCGAGGCGGGCTGGATGCCTCCATGAACGCTGGGACTCTCAGTGCTGGACAGAAACAGCTCATGTCTCTCGGGCGCGCTCTGCTGAGATGCCGCGACCGGGCGAGAACTCTTCTCGGGCTTGGAGGCATAGGAGCGGAAGGAGGCATACTGCTCCTAGACGAGGTGAGCTCAAGCGTAGATCACGAGACGGAGCGAGTCATGCAGGAAACTATCAGGGCCGAGTTCAAGGACTACACGGTCGTCGCAGTCAGTCACAGGCTAGACATGATCATGGACTTCGACAGGGTAGTTGTCATGGATAAAGGGGAGGTCAGGGAGGTTGGGAGCCCCATGGTCCTCGCTGCGCAGGAAGGCTCCAGGTTCCGCGAGTTGATTGAGGCTGCGGCCAAGTAGAGACAAGACCTTAGCCAGTTATAGAGATACTAGTGCAGCGATGACAAGTTCTGGTGGGATTGGGCGATGCTCTTGTTGGGCTGTATATGTATATGGAAACAATACTTCTTATATTGCTGGTATGAAATCAAGTATACTTTCACGTAATCATAACATGCGTTGTAATTATAATCACTACAAATATTTCAAATCTCGTCGTGGCTGTTAATCCATCCTGGAGTATTATTTGGTGAAGGATGGCCTCTTAAAAGTTGGTGACTATGATAGATAGTTGACGCGTAGTGGGCAAGCACAAAGTATTCGGGGTTTGCTAAGAATCAAGCGGTCCAGTGAGAAGGCTGTTGAATCAAATTATAAAAAACCGTGTAGTGCCAAGCAAGTAGTCACTAAAATAGAAAGCTTTGCCAGCGAATCTCTTACATCTGTAAGCTGTCCAGATCTGTACGGGGGGAGACCTCCTCCTTTCGCCCAAGCTTGTGTAAACCTCCTTCCTCGACGATCTTGAAGCTCTTTAGAGGCTTCAATCGCTGTAGATTGCGTAAGCTACGAACTCTATATTTAAAGTTGCAGTTGATTCTTTATCGGTGAACTAGCCAATTAGACGGCTGCAGACACTTTTAGAGTTTGAGGGGGTTCCGGATATGAATTTCTCAAGCTCCGCCTTCCCTCGCACTTAATTGTCGTTGCCAATACGTGCTTGGGAAAGCAAAGCCTTCCAATAAATCAATAGTCATTATCTTGTGCATGGTGCTTCACGATGCGGTGATCTCCAACATGGTGGGAAGGGACCGTGATTGCTCATGTCCCATTTTGATTGGTCGACAGATACCGAAGTACATGTGGGTCCAACCCCGCTAGAAACATTGAAGCTCGAGATCTGATACCTCCAGCCCCGGCTATGCAACAGGCAACTTTAACGGCTGATCCCATACTGTACACCTAGGTCCACGGGTAGCCGTCGTTGGTGCTACACTGGTTCATACATCGGGAAGATAACCTGCAAGCATCGATTACACCGCTCTATCAACACATCAAATCTTAAAGGTGCACACTCACCGCACAGCATCCCGACACGTACACGTACACGACCAGGAAGCCGACGACCGACAACCATGCAGGGCAATGGTGGCGGCGCTGCCGCTGCCGCTGCTGCTGCCGCCGCCGCGGGAGCAATGGCCATAGGACCGACGCCTGCTGGCCACCAGGCCGAACTCAACATCATATATGGTATGGTTGACGAGCTGTCGCGTCAGCTGGCCGAAAACCGACGCGTCACCGAAGAAATCGTGTCCGGGCTGGGGCGGGTGAGGAATCGAGCACGCGAGCGGGGGCTGGGCAACGACGAGCTCCTGGGTGAAGCGACCGAAGAGTTGTTTGGTGCGTTCCCTTTTTATTCTCTGTCCTGTCGATAGCGGAGACGATGCTGAGAATGGGGATAATGGGAGGCTGACTCTGCATGCCGCGCCAATAGCCCAGGAACCCAACCTCGAAGCTATGCTATCGATCCTCTCCGAGTCCCTCGACCGCGCAAAGCAGTCACGAGATGCCAACTTCACTCTGCTTGCCACCTATGCCAAGGTTTTTGAAGGCGTTATAAACCAGTTCCATGTCTACAAGCAAAAGCATGTTGCCGATGTCGCTGCCTGGCATCGTTCCTACCGGGCTCAGCTCGCCGAGGCACGTGCCGAGAACTGCCGTCTACGGGAACAGATCTGGGAGGTGCAAGAGCATGCGAGCCGTGCCAACAATCTCTTGCGCGACTTTCGCAAGAAGTTCGACGAAGACGAAGCACGGTGGGACAAGCGTGTACATGACAAAGCCACAAAACAGGAACTCCGCTTCTGGAAGCGGATGGCCATGCCCGAAATCGACGAGAACGAGGAGGGCTTTTGGAGCGACGATGATGATCTCGTTGATCCCGTCGAGAAAGAGCGCCTGAAGAATGTTGAGCGCGAGGTAGCCGAACAAGCCCTCGCTGGCATGGGCAGCGCCAGTAGTCAGCAGAGCGAAGACTCCGAGGGAGAGGCTGGCGAGCTGTCCGGTATGATGGGAGGCGTCGCTATGGAGAGGGGTCGGGACTCAATACCTACTCCTCCCCCGAGACCACCCAGCACAGGAAGCACAGGAGGGCAGTCTGGTTAAGCAACTAGGATCATTCCTCAGTCAGTTGGCGCACTTGTATACCATTATACCACCCGCAAGCAGGTGTCAGGTGCTTAACATTTTGCCCTCGTTGTATGTTCCTCGCAGTCTCCAATACAGCGGCGGCTTGCCAAAAGGAGCTGTTTCTCCACAAGATACCCGAATCGGACACGATTCATCACCATTCTTAGAGTACCACATTGCGAATACACTTCAAGCATGAACTGCACGGCTTATAGATTGACTGTTGAACCCTGCTCCGAAAATTCGTCCTTGTGAAGTCAATGTGGTCGCCGCAGTGCAATTCGAAATAATACAAAAAGATGGGAATTGTATACCGACTATTGGTTTCGGTCAACTGTCAACCCAGAAACCGTAGAGACGGATCTTCCTGTTACAATATCACATCTTTACCAAGATAAGGATATTTACCTTCAGCTTTTGTCGGGTAAATTGGATTGTATATCCCATTGTGGCTGGTTGCGTGACTAGATGTACTGCATCTATGGGTTACAAGCCACTGCACTGTGCAAATACCTCGTTTAACTGCTTTGCTCGTCTATTTTCTGTCAACTGAAAGACAGTTGGGAACCGTTAATCAATAGCCTAGACAGCTAGGATGGGATTTATCCGCTCTCAGTATATTATCTGGCGTGCGTTCTATAGCAAGAGTGGAACAGCAATACCACAGTTCCTGCAAAATATTTGCCCACTGTATGAAAGAGGATACATACATGCTTATTAAGGCAAAGTATATCATCTATTATTTTTCTCAAGCACACCAATCATAATAAGGCGTAAATGGAAGTTCATGTACTCAGGCGCCCCTAGATAATGGTGTCTCTCGTTACCACCCTCTTAACTATGTGGCAAATGCGTCTCACCTGCAGCTGGTCACCCCGCGGATGACTCCACTACTACCAGGACAAAAAAACGAGGACTTCGAGGTTTTCGAATGATTGATTTACACGTGAGTGTGTGCTTGGACCAAGGGCAATAGAGAGGGAACTACATGTATTGTGAGACTATAGGCAATGGCGAGTTCGGCTTGATAATACCCCTTTATCCCCCTTTCTTCAAAAGGCTTCACCACAGTAGAAATGAAATATACTTTGCAGCTAACGCTATCACAAGTAACCAGTTCTTCTCGTTTTTTCTTCTCGGTAACATGGTTTCCGGACCTCTCTATGACAAAACCCGGTTCTCTGAGCTCTATCCAGCCACAAACGGTCTTGAGCGACCCATCGGTACCTGAAAAGAGACCGAACTTGGGGTTGCGATGTTTAACGAGTGGGGTTATCGGAAACTTGCTTGCAGAAAGAATGGGGTAAACCACAGTCTTTCCACCTGCGGGTATCCTGCATGTCTTCCACGAAAAGGGGGTGCCATCAGGACAGGGGGAGTGGTGAACCAAGATCGGATGAGGACGATCACGGGCCTAAGCCCTAGATGCTACCGTTGCATATAAGGGACAGCCACGTGCTGGAGGGGGATCTGGATGGGGTCTGAAGCTGTTGAGGACGCTTCTAGAACGGTTAGTCGCTGGAATAGAATGTTGCATTCTCTCCCCTTTCTCCAAGTCTTCCCAACGCCGCCGCGGGGATCACTGGCTAGCATCGGGTTTACCTCATCGTTGAATAAGCAGCCCATACATGTTAGAGGCCCTTTCCCGTGGTTCCATCCTCTAGACTCGGGAAATTAACATTGTTTTCACAGATGTGGTGCTGAGTGGTCTGATAGAGTTACAAGCGCTTTTATGTTATATAATCTATGCACTAGCTATATCTTCCCGAATTTGGGGTAACGGAACAAAAATTGTATATGTCTTACCTAGTACGTAACTGCTGCGAAATGGGGGCAGACGTAAATGGCGAGCGAATCAAAGCATGTTTCGCAGAGAGTGGCCGTCAGACTGTAAGCTGAGACATCAGGTTGTCGCCATTCGCTTGACTTTACGCACTGATTAATATGAGCGGCTCATAACTGACGAAATATAAGGGGGGGATATAACTAGTCTTTATATAAGGAAAGTGCCTTTGCGGAGAATGCTTTTATTTACTTTTGGTTAACTATTCCAATTGTAAAGTAATCTCTAAGCCCTCTTTTGACCTTTATGCGATTACTACCCGAGTAACTGTGTTCCGTTTGCGCAAGCTTAAGCACACATACCGTTCCAAATTATTGCTTCTGGAACTTCTCCTATCCCGCTATTCTATCCCTCTCCGAGCCTAAATACCTGGCCAACTCTTTGGAGATGCCTCAACGTCCTCGTATACCGTAAAGTTACAGTAAGTAAGCTTGACGTTACCTAGACTAGTGCTGGGTATAGCCAGGATATGACCTTGACATGGCGCAGTCACTGTAGGCTCGTATATACGATCCCAAAAGTTCTTTCTTGTTCAATGATGCTGGTGAGTGGCTAGTTAACCCCAGGGTAACGAATGGACTGCCTGCTATGGTCGGAGCATGAACCTCCTCATCGTTAGTCCTGAATACCGCATGTACTGTACCTGCATGGCAGCAGTTGGCGTGATTCTTAGTTCGGCAGACGTAGTCGAAAGAGGAAAGAGGTAGTTTGTTCAAGAAGTCGTGGGGGATGGTGTAGTGACGCTGCCAAGCGCTTATGCCGTGTCCCTTACGGCCCTAGATGCCGGTTGTCAAGCCGCTAAGGGTGAAAGACGCTAAGGATGAAATACCGCCTGCTGTACCTTGTTTTCTCTTCTCGAACCAGATAAGTGGCTGAGAGGATGAACGGCTATTCGTGGAAAAACTTGTACATGGATATCTCCACCTACCTAAGCTAGAGCGCGCAAAGAGTGATATACTGAGTCCTAATTATAAGTATACTTAAATGTACATCACGTGACTTGTGAGCCTACAAGAAGTGGTTTCAATCTCGTAGCTGGGTGATAACTCCTGTACGCCTAAGGAGAATACAAATCGTAGGAATGAACTAACAGATCATTTAGCAACCTAGATATGTTCTTATGATTCTAGGCTTTAGTTTTGTAATTGTGCTACTGTCCCAGTATTGTCTAGTGTAGGCAGAGATGTGTACTTAAAATTAGATATAGGGTAGATGTTTCATTGTTAGATCGATAAACATCACCTGCACATGATAGTGGGCCGGCATAGCGATTTCAAGAATGCAGCCGTGACATAGCAAATAATAGAATAGAAAGACGGCACTTAAACAAACACTTAGTAGTGTTTGGTAGCGCGAACAACATTCAACCTATCTACTGCAAACATAAAATATATACAGTGCACACCTACCTACCCAAGGTACTGTATATTACTCTTAGTAGTTTTCATGCAGAGCTATGGACGAAGAAGGACTAGGGCAGTTTGACGATTGAGTTGCCGAAAAGAGATATTGGCGCAGAAAAAAATATTTCGTTGGGCAATGTCTATGTCCCTTCTCACCTGGGCACTCGGCTGTGGAGTTGGGCGGTGCGGAGAGAAGCATTGACGACATGGAAATTGCTTCAATCTGGATTCTCCGGATCTTGGCGTCGTTAAAGAACATGGGTACGTCAGGATCATCTTTCCAACTATATTCTAATAAGAAGGTACTTGCTAAGCTGCCCCTGACTCAGGTGCCGTCGGTTCGAATGTTGGCCAACCGGCTCCTCCGGGCATCAATTCTTGATGAATCTATCTAGGCCAGAAGCTTGGGGGGCTCCAATCTAGGCTCGGCAGCTTCGTTGCTACCACAAACGTGCAGGTTGGCGTTTTCGTTTCTTTGAACTTCCAATTCCACTTCTCGTCAAAGTACCAACAATTATCGTGACGGCATGTGCAGCGACCGATGTGAACGCCAAGACCCGCCGTATGCAATAACTTCTGTCGGATGGTTGCAGCCAAGGTGAGGGAAAGTGGTGCCAACACCCCGAGGCCGGGGTCTGGCCGGGGCCCCGCGTTACACTCGGTGGACCTTGTGATCGGCACATCATGAGCCTGTTTCCATCATAGTGCCATGGCGTTCGCTTGTTCTTCGGAACCTCATCTCACCACGAGCCTAGATGTGTGTGTGTGTCAAATCTGCTCGGGCAAACAAACCTATCCAAACGACATAAGTGGTCGCCTTCTCGGGACCCAATATGGACCACTACAACTAGATTGTTCTTCACATTCGTTTCATATCCGAGCCCCCGGATGCCACCCGGGAACCAATATCGGATTGTTTCTTGTGCCCGGATCTTGACCCCACGTTCGGACCCCGCAAATGCATGGATGAGCAGAGTAGAGCAGAGTAGAGCAGAGGAGCAAAGTGCATACTATGGTGCGGAGAATGAACGAATGAATGGGGCACCGCGTTACTGTACATGTATATGCCGGGCTTTGCCATGGATCCTGCGTCACCATGCCGGGCTTACCTCTTTTTCTAAGCGTGACCGGGACTACCCACATGAGCCTCTTGAGCGATTTGCCTCATGCATGGCTTGCGGATCACACGCCCCACTACGCCCACCCGGTACATGTCCATCTCGAAGCCGAGATCTTTGGGCTGTTGCTGCTGCGCCGTATACGCTCTGTTCATCCCGGTAACGGGGATGTGATTATGATCGAATTCGGTCCGTTTTCCCGCTTATCGTCTGTTCGCGTCTTCGAGCGGCAATGACTGCCTGTTTTCACATTGAACGCGACCTGACCCAGGAATATGGGTCAGGAACAATCTCATGACGAAGGTTCTCATATATTGGTGATCTTATAGAATGGCTTCTCACCTAAGCACCCCTTACGCAGAGGTCGGTGAGCTCTATACCCTACCACGAGATCGGAGCAGTTGACTTCAAGGTATTATGCAGTCACCGAGTCACTCTCCCGACTATGTGCCTAACTCGGATTAAATCCGAGTTACCGGAACCGCAGATCTCGTGTATATCCACTCTAGCCGAGGTCGTAAGTGACTTCGTCTCAGTGGAGCGATGGAATATCTGTTTGGTTCCAACAACCCCCTTGTCAGCGTTTGCTGTTCTCCTGACTGTAGCTTGTGGTCCAGGCAAGCAGTCATCTTGGTCCAAAATTCGCGATGCCGTACATACCGTAGCCTCGAATGATCTATCTCCCCCTGCCCCATTATGGCGCTGGCTTGGCTCAACACTACAACCCCGGGATCGCGCATCCAAATCCACTCGAGGTCATCGCCCCGCCGATGTTCTATGACAGGCATCTGCTATACCTACTACATCCCGGTAGTTTGCTACAAGGTCTCTGCTGCATCATACTATATCACAGTGTATCCAGATCACTCCACCACGTTGCCAAGCGCCGCGATGTGATATTTGGTGATCGAAGGTCAAGCAGTTCCATATAGGAAGGTGAGAGGAGACAAGCAGCATGGGGTGTGGAGTAGCTATCGACGCGTGATTTTAGGAATGAAGGAGTTTGCTCTCTTTACCATTGTCTATATAAGCAGCCGCAGGTAACCCAGAGGGGACAGCTGCCTATCCGCTTCAGAAGTGTCGATTCTAAAGGTGAATCGTCTGAGGTGTGTTCCTCGGCGTGGAATTATCTCATCTCATTCAGTTGGCATAGTCTTTGGCCCCTACAAAGACTCAAAATGAGGTCCAGCTTCTTGGGACTACTGTCCCTCGGCTCACTCGCCTTGGGATATGAAGTGAAGGTCAGCATTCTCACAGCCCCCAGAGCCGTACATCTCAATGCTAACTATACCATTAAGACACCTCCGTTGGATACCGACTGGACTTACAAAGTCGGAACCAACCCCTGGCCAGAGTATCCCCGGCCGCAGCTTCAGCGGTCTCGTTGGCAAAGCTTGAACGGCATCTGGCAATGGGGAGAGGGCACATCCCAAACTGGTTCCCCTAAGGGTACTGATGTTCTTGTGCCTTCTTGCATCGAGGTTAGATTTCTAGATTTTTTTCAATCTTCGTGTTGCAGAACTCGCGAGCGGAGTTTGCCTTAGCAAGCTTTACCTGCTCCCATTTCTACTCCAGTTTTACCCCGATTCTATGTTGTATAGTGCGATCACTAACACGTCTATCCCCACAGAGTGCACTTTCAGGTGTGATGCAGAACTCCCTGACCTCTTGGTTCGCTCGTGACTTCCAAGTGTCTCAAGACTTGAAGACCAAGGGCAACAGAATCCTCATCAACTTTGAGGCTGTCGATTATCAAGCCACTGTCTATATCAATGACAAGGTCGCCGGAAACAATACTGGTGGATACTGGAGGTTCTCCTTCGATATCACTGACCTCGTCAAGACTGGAACCAACACATTGCGTGTGGATGTCTTTGATCCTACTGATAAGGATGGTTAGTATTTCGTGCCTGGATGTTGCTAAAGATATCATTACGCTGACTTTCATGCTTAGGATACAGCATTCCTGTTGGAAAGCAAACTCTGAATCCTTCTCACATTTTCTACACCCCCTGCTCGGGAATCTGGCAAAGTGTAAGTGGTCTTTAGGAACATCTACGCTCGCGTCTGAATCCTTCATACACGGGGGACTTGACCGGGTCGCGTTGCTAGAACTGCCACTAATTTTAGTAAAGGTCTGGTTAGAGTCTGTGCCTGCACAGCACATTACTCAACTTGATGTCGCCGCTGGCATGGATGGCTCTGGTACGTTGATCGAGGATAATTTTGTGCGGGCTCCAGACTAATATAACTCCTTAACAAGTTGACGTAACTGTCACCACCAGCAAAAATTCTAAGGATGCTGTCCGAGTCACCGTCACCGACGACAGTGGAAAGGATGTTGCTACTGGGAGGGGTAAGGCCAACGAAGCCTTTACTTTCAAAGTAAAGTCTCCGGAGCTGTGGTCGCCAGACAGCCCTACTCTGTACGTATTCTTCTCCTGCCCTCAAATCACCCGCACACCCGCTGACTTGGAGCTAGCTACAACCTCACCGTTACTGTTGGAAATGATAAGGTTACTTCGTACACTGGATTCCGAACTATTTCTGCTGGAATTGTCAACGGCGTCAACCGCCCGTTGGTCAACGGCGAGTTCTTCTTCCAGTTCGGCACCTTAGATCAGGGATTCTGGCCAGATGGAATTCACACGCCACCCAACTACGAAGCCATGGTTTTCGACCTCAAGCAATTGAAGGCTCTCGGTTTCAACATGCTTCGCAAGCACATTAAGGTCGAAAACGACCTGTTCTATCGTGCCTGTGATGAGCTCGGTGTGCTACTGATTCAAGATATGCCGGCTATGCCTGCCAACCGACTTCCTAACGCCGAACAGCAGAAGGAGTGGGAACGCCAGCTTGATATTCTCATTCAACAGCACAGAAACTATCCCAGCATTTACACCTGGGTACGTCTCCCCATCATCCATGAGCACTGGGATCTCGAACTAATATTAGCGTAGATCATCTACAATGAAGGCTGGGGCCAGCTCAGGGACACGTATTACCCTGAGGACCATCTAACGACACGCGTCAAGCAGCTCGACCCCACCCGACTGGTCGACTCTACTTCTGGCTGGTTCGACCACGGCTTTGGAGATTGGCATGACAACCATCACTATGCTAACCCACAGTGTGGAACACCATTCTACTCCCTTGCCTCCACCCCCTATGACAACAAGCGTATCGCCATCCAAGGCGAGTTCGGCGGTATCGGTCACAACGTCTCCGCGGACCATCTATGGAAGGTCGCGGAGGCTGTCAACTCGATTAACCAGACTTACGAGATCGACGAGACTATTGAAGCCTGGAACTACCGTAGCCACGTGCTTCTGTCTGAGCTGAGGGATCAAGTTGAGTTCTGGGCCTGCTCAGCTGCTATCTGGACGTAAGTGGCCTGCCTGTTCATCTGTTATCCCGTGTCGCGCTCATGCTAATGTTATTATATAGCCAAACTACTGATGTGGAGGGTGAGGTCAACGGTCTATTGACTTATGACCGTCGCTTCCTTCGTCCCGACGTCAAGCAGTGGACAGCGGATATCCAGGCGCTGAAGGATGCTGCCAAGGCTCACAAGGGAAAGAAATGAACCGCGGCTCAAGAGAGTCAAATTACTCTCGCAGATAATGTGGAGTGACTAAAAATGTACTAGATAAGCATGCGAATGAATTGAGGGTGATTTTCACAACATAAGCCGCTATGACTGTTGTTTGGAGCTGTCTATTATTAAGGGGACTGACTATGTCAAGCCCGAACAACGCTCTCGTGAATGACACCGAAGGAAGTACGCATAGTACTATTCCAATCTCCAACTTATTCTCTTAGTAAACCCCCTACGAGGCCCCAACTCCAGGAAGAGGCGGTCTTAAGACAATCGTACACTCGACTGTAAAGCTTTAGCACTGCCCGAATGTATCTTCTCATTAATTCCTACCTAGCAACATTGAACATAGTAGCATCTGGTTGTCCATAAAATTTATTTGCCTTCCTTCAGGAAGTACGGCAGCTCGTCCTCCGCGAAGCTCGCCGCCCAACTCTTCTCGATAGGCGCCCAGCCAAGCTTCCGGAGCCTCACGGCGCGAGTGCGGCTATTCATCCCGACGCTCGCGTCAGTCCACGATCCATACACATCGTTGTACGAGTCTTTGGGCATGACGCGCGGTGTCGGATCAGAGATCGCACCCGCCTTGAATAGACTGTTCCCGATAACGATGGCGATTTCCTTCCAGCTTGGCTCGTTGTCTCCCGTGGCCTCGCAGAAATAGTAGGCGTTGTCGAGGAGCTGCGGGTCGTCGGGAGCGGTCGATTCCATATGGTGCATCAATAGTACGTAAGCTCTCGCGAGGTCGATCACGTGGACGTTGCTGTGCACCGAGAGGCCCTCGCCCACGTATCCCGAGAAGCCGTGCTTCAGTGCATATCGCGCGAGTGTCGGAATCTGCGCCGAGAGCCTGCCGTGTTTGGGGTTGACGCCGTAAATCGTGGGCGGGATCATGATGGCGATCTTCGCCTTTGCACCTAGGCGTTTTTGCGCCTTGACGATGTGCGTGTCGACCGGGCGATGGGGCGCATCGTCAGACAGCGAATCGATCTCGGCAGGGACGCCATCGTGATACACTTTGTCTGATTTGAAGGCTCCACGGGCACCGTCCGCCGTCATTGCTGTGCCTGACGTGTGTATGAAGATGGTGCTGAGCCCCCCGTCAGCCCGCTCCTGGATGCCGTCCAAAATAGCCTCAACGCTGGGAAACTCATCCGCGCCCGCTGTGTGGAGGACTATGTCGTGAGCTGTTGTGAGCTTCGTAATCAGGGATTTGTCGCTCAAGTCTCCGTATATCACCTCAGATGCACCTGAAGCTTTGATCTGTTCGCCATGCTCTTTCCGCCTTACGAAGCCTGTGACGGCGTAGCCTTCTTGGACTAGGAGGTCGACTACGCCATGATCGAGTAAGTACTTCGATACCACGATGAGGATTGTGAGGATATTGGACCCCGACTCGATAGGAGTGCTTACGGATATTCCAGCCGATAAACCCCGGGCCCATGATCAGTACTTTCTTAGAAGCCATGGCACTCGTCGAATGTTGTTGGTAATTGCATATAAGGAGGGATTTTGACCTTTTCTGAATTTGTTTTATCGTGCTGGAGATGTCGACGGATGCTCACTTAAGTACATCAGAAATACCATGTTCGGGTCTCATCCCGATGTGAGGCGCCAGTAGGTGGCTGAAAGATGCCCACTTAAGCGCATAGGAAACCCCATATTCGGGTCTCATCCCGACATGCGACGGCAGTTAGACTAGTTGAGCTGCCTATTAAAGGCATTGAGCCCTACGCGGGCAGGAGTGAGGTCAACAAGACACCATACACGGACCATTCACTACCCAAGCCCTATAGTTTTACAGTTGAACAGCAGAGCCAAATAATACCAAAGAAATATATAAAATAGTTCATATGATCACCCAGGATTTAAATCATATCTTCTTGCTTTTAGGCAATTTCTTTGATTTTATTCGGATGTTTTATTCGCCTTTGAAAAAGTAGAGTTTAGGTGGTTTATGACTAGTATGTGGTGTATTATTGACCCCACTCCTGCGCGGGCACCAGGAAGCGCAATTCTTTATAATTTCTTTCCGTCTCTTCTCCATTTTCACAACGTAGGGCTTCTACAAACTTGTAATAGTTATCTAGAGCGTCTCTAAAATCTACCACATTCTTATAACCGCAGCTATCTTTCCAAGGCGAAGGTGTCACACGACTGAGGCCAAGTGCCAGCACCTGCTAGCCTCTAAGCAAGACATACAGTTCGAAGCCAGTGACTATTGGTCGGCAAGGATCACGAGACCTGCAAAGGACCTACGATTGACGTAGCTGGAGAGGGGTAGGTCAAAGGCACGGTCCGGTTGAATTGGGAAGCTAAGTACGCTTTAGATCTAAAGAGAATTATTATTGGAGGGGCTAACTTGAAATTGAGTTGGTGAATCAGTAGACATAGGATGGTATACGTGAATTACCTGCTTCTCGAGATGCATACGTCGCGGATAGCCGAAGGGAGATGGATAGGCATTTGATGTTCAGGTCAAGTACTACCGACATGCGGCCTCAGTAGGGCACGATCAAATGGTCTCGAGGAGTATAACACGACGATGACCGAATTGTCGGTCTACGCATACTTGGATGTTAAACTGCGCTTGCCTGTCGGGCTATGCTGTCGTGCTCTCGGGTCCCAGTACCCTACACCAGCTTTATGTATGCCCCATCTCGTATGGTCGCAGTAGATGTCGTCTCCCTCGACATGGCCAGCAAATTCGAAAGGCGATCTCGAATCATTCGCAATCGTAGAAAAAACCGAGTCAAGCAGCGACTCAACGGCTACGTTGAAGTAACCGCGCCAGCTAGCCCCCGCAACGTCCTCTTCGATATCTGCCATATTAAGCTCACTACCAGCTTTCGCAGAGACGGCGACTACGAAAGGGATCTCCTTTCTCCATTTCCGCTTGGCAGAGGACGGGAGCGGAGAGTTCAAGATCGAGTCAAGAGAAGCTGGCGTAATGTACAGCGACAAGCTGTGGTCAAGACCAGGTGGCAGTTTAAGGGTAGCGCGAGCTCTGTCAAATTGTGGTTAGACGGCTGTGTTCTTCACTGATTTTTTCCTCCCTAGGAAGTCATACTTAGCGATAGATTTGATGCTTCCTTCTGCGTCACCTGCATCCTCAATCCACTGGAACCTCATCCGCGATAGACACTCGTCGAGGCCAGGGTGGCCCGAATAGGAATTAGTGCATTCATGCAAGATCTTGTCAAACCGTTCACGACATGCTTGCCATAGCCCCTCGTCTTTGATCTCGGGACTCTTGAAGACCACATAACCCCATGGATCCCACTGAGCGCTCGGTCCGACAAACTGCTCTCGGATGCGCATGATCTCCATGAACGGAGGCTCAAATACAGGGTCCTCGATGCCTGCGAGAGACATCCATTTAGCTCAAATTTCTTACCCGATGTGTAGAAGACATTTGCAAAATAGGAATAGAATGGCCTAGGATCCATAGAGCAGTCCGTCCCCTACCTTTTGCGATCTTTTCCCGCCTCCACATTTCATCGAAGAACTCCTCGAGCCCTTGCTCGCCTTTGTCGGCTTTCAAGCCCTCGCGAAACGCTGCCCATTGGTCCTCGGTTGGGCCCTCGTTGCTGGCGCCAGCATTGAGCAGACGTTCCCGGTCCCAGCCTTCAGGGTAGTATGCCGGGGTATCTGAAGACATGATATAGGGGATTGAATATTAGCCAATGGGTCAACGGCGTCGTGACTTTCAAGTATGAGAGAAATGCCAATAATGAGTATCGCCAAAACAACCCATTCAAGAGATTATCTCCCACAAGAACGTAGTGGCGATGGTACTACAAATGTCGTGGACTCATTCTAGTGTTCACTAGGCTCCAGCTAGACCGCCGCCGTTACGGAGTCTCGGCACTAAGGAAGTTTCGGTTCTGAGCCGAAACGAGTCACCTTCGTAATTTCATTAGCCCCCTTTTTTCGCTATTCCTTGCTATTTTCGCTTGCCACTGCTAGGCATCTAACCTGGCAAGACGCCGTCCACTCGTTATTTAAAACCACACTCGTTCCTGTACTTAGGTACACTAGTGTAGTAGGTAATCTCTACACTCCTCGGACGGCGAAGCACGACATCTACATCAACACTTGGCATCGCCATTTCGAATCCTTCGCTACCAACGTCACGGTACTCAGCCGCACCAACCATCAGCGCCTCCACACTCCACCAAGTTACCCAGTCCATATACCATGTCCATCCGCGCTACTCTCGCCATAGCGGCCCTCCTCGCAGGGCAGGCGGCGGCCAAGACGGACATCGCGGGCTGCGTTTCATCCGAGACCGTCGCCTACGGCGGGGCCAGCCTGATCTGGTATGTCCCCGGCACGGGCGAGATCTGCGAGTTCCTCGACTGTGGCGGCGGCCGCGCGCCCCCGAAGACGACGGTCCCGGGCTGTGCTGGCTACGTAGGCACGGCGACGTATTCACCTAGCTACCTGCCTGGTTTCGGCGCCGCCGCCACATCTTCTCCCTCTACTGCCTCTAGTATCGAGATTGTAGCTTCGGAATCTGCTGGGTCTGAGGACTCTTCCTCGTCGGACTCGGAGTCGGCGTCGGCATCACAAGGAGCTACGATTACTTCACCGCCTGTTACGACAGGTACGGGAACCGTCACCTCGTCTGCAGCTGTGGAGACGCAGACAGTCTCAGGTTCAGGCTCAGACCCAGCCCCTTCTTCTTCCGGTGCTGCTGGTAGTGGCTCCGCGGGATCAACTAGCAGTGTGCCAACAAATGGCGCCGCCCTTCCGACTGCTGCTGCCAAGGGTGCGTTCGGTGTGATGGCTGGACTTGCCATGGGTGTTGCTATGCTGTAAGACAATGGTTGCCGAGGATATGTACTGGTAAAGTACAGCAACATATTTGCGATACGGAGGATTAATCAAGGCCTACACTGGACCCAATACTAATTTCTAATCGACTGAGATTGTCGGATACGTGGATGATAAGGTTGACCAAAATAACGTCCATGGGAACTCGGTAATGATTAAATGTCGGCTAGCTTGTCAATGAGGAGTAGTACACTTCATGTTTAAAATTATAGAAATGAGCGTCATTTTATAAAGCAGACAATCGGAACGCTTTTCCATCGCTGAAGAATGCTACATGAAACCTGCTAGGGATGCGAATGGGTTCGCAAGAGAACCTGAATAATAACTGTACAAGGCGCGGCATCGCAATATACCGAATGCACCGATAACAAATTGTAAAACCACAAACATCCAAGATATAATATATGCCATAGAATAACACTTCAAATTTCCCGCTTCCCGTTATTTGAGCATCCACCATAGGGATACAGCGGCTAAGGCAATGGCAACGACCGTTACGATGCCAGCACCGGCCCTATCACCTGTTGTAATAGGGCCCAATTGATCGTAGGTGGTCCTGCTGGACCCAGCATTCGGGTCGCCCATGCTAGTACCGCCGGTCCCGTTGGTCACCGGCACAGGAGCATCCAGGGCCAGCAACGACGAGAGGGCTCCGAGCACGTTCATCTGCTGGCCTACCCCGAGGAGATTATCAAATTTCCCGCTAGTCCAGTGGAAGCCGCACTGCCTGCCGTTATCGCCACCGGTGCATTGGGCAACGGCGGCCTTGGTCGAGCTCATGAGCAAAGGCATGATCCTTTCGGCGGTGGTGGGTGCCAGCTTCGCGGTATACGCCATCCAGCGGTGGAGGAAGCCCTTGTAGGTCAACATATCAGCTGTGCAGACGCCTCCCTCGCAGGCTGGCTCGTAAGCGACGCCCTTGACGAAGAAGACGCGCTCGATGCCGTCGAGGAGGCCGTTTATCCTATCTAACCATATCTGGTCGGAGGTCTTCAGGCAGAATATTAGTCTTCGTAAGCCGATGGGAAAGAAGGAGTGAGGGGGCAGTGACAGGGCGATACTAGGTTATGCATTGCTTTATGAGGAGGGTTAAATATGATGATAGGACTCACGTAGTTCCATAGATATGCGGACCCCTGAAGGAGAACGCCGGCATTGTATGAGAATTGTTGAGGTACGATTTGCGTGCAGTTGTTGGAAATGTCCGCGCCGTCGTATACGTTCCACTTATTGTCAATGTATTTGACATCAACAAGCCAGTCCCATGTCCGAATAGTCCAGTCCATGTACGTGTCATTTCCGGTGTACCGAGCAAGGCGCGCACCCATATTAAAGAAACAACCGTTGGCAATGGCTGTAGATATCCTATGTCAGCCTAGATACAATGTGGCAGCTGCCGATGTGTTGGGGTAAGATATGTCGGAAGCTCAGGAATCCTTTTGGCGGGTCTCCATAGTTGGGTGAAAAGATATGAGGAACATACTGTTCTTGTAGCTGAATCCCGGATTCAGGGACACAGCCTGCCACCGTAGGCCGAAACCGCAGCCTCCATCGCGTAGGTCGTCGGCGGTCTGTTCGGTCCACACGGCCTGGGCGAGAGCAAGCCACTGGGGCTGACCTGCCGGGGGATCCCGGAAATTGTACTCGGCGGCAATCAAAGCAGACATGGCCCAGAATGCCTGGTCGTCGTTTCCGAGCGAGGCAGTCCAGTTCTTATCGGCGTAGTCTTTGTTGGGACCGGCCTGCCACACCAGTGCATCATACGCGAGATCGTTGTACGTATCGTCGCCTGTCCAGTGCCAGTAGTCCAATAAGGCACCCCACATGGCTCCGGCCTCCCACCTGAACCCTTAGTTAACAATAGGAAGTCCCCGGGTAGACCACAGTCAAGATCGGGATGCGAACCAGTAATAGTCACCATTGGGCGGTGGACCAGGTAGAACACCTATCGTCTGACCCGGTTCGTCGCCATGGTAATATTTCAGCAAGTCCTCTGCTACCTGCGCAGCGGCTTTCTTGATCGACTCTGCAAGAGAAAGCCGATAGAAGGCGTCAGAGCATTTCGATTTCGCGTCTATTGAAGCAGTGGTTCAATGGGCTATGGGCTCACCTTTATCGTTGAGATCGACCTCTAAGGCGGCAAGGGCGGCCAGCGGATACAGCGGCAACAGATAAACGAGCGACGGAAGCATCTTTTACGGCTTAGACGACAGCAAAACTCATCTAGAATTGCATCAATACAATCAATAGGGAGGAAACTGCGACACAACAGTGAAAGACGTTAAGAGCGCAGAGTTCTGGGCTCGTCAGATGTCCTGCTGGGCACGGGATGACGTTGGATTTCGAGGTCTCGGTTGTTTTGGCCAGTGGCTTGGTCTAGCAATAATAGCGTAATATCCACTGTAGTATAGGTCCTGTAAGTAAAGACGGGTTGACAAGACATTCCTGTCAAATACAGGACATTATGTTGGTGCCTGGGGAAAACAGGGGGAGGCTAGACCAAAGCAGCGCCCTTCCACTTCGCCTAGGTTAGCATGATTCGCCATCTCGCCTTTACCCGTCAGCTGGGTATGCTAACCAATCTAGGTAGATTTGTGTACTGTAGTACAATACAAATACAGCAAGTAAGACAATTATTTCTTGTCCGTTAGTTTCTTTTGATACCGTACTCGACCTAAGTTTAAACAGATGAGTTTATAGTCCTAATTTATGAGACGAAAATATAGTATAATATGCACTAAGAAGTTCTAATATTCGCAGAGGCACAAACTAAAGCATACGTCGGGTACACTATTTTGACAACACGATTTTACGCATGGAACCTTTCGTTATTGGGGTCTCGGAGGATCATAAACCATTTTAATTGGACGTGAAACAAGAGTTGACTGTGATGATAGTTCGTATTGAGATTGTGAGGCTGTGCAAGTTGTCTGATGAGAGAATTCAATTTTTAGCTCGTAACTAAATGGTCCGATATGGGAAGGTCGCGCAGGTAAGCGGTGCATGGGGCGGCTTGGCTACCTATGGGCTAATCCCACCTCGTACTGCTAGCTACATTGTACTGCAGTCCTTCAACGACCCTTTTATTATACTGCAGGTAGACTCTGATCGACAACGTTTGTCCGCGTGTTTGATAGGTCTTGTTTGTATCTGGTAGATCGAAGATGTAAGATAACACAATATTCTAGTCTAGGGTTGCTCGCTCTATCAACAGTAGGCAATAGGCTATATACAATAGTCTAAGGCGAACCAGGCATCATCTAAATCTAAATCTTAAGTTCGAGCAAATACTTATCGAGTACCCGGGTTTCTGGTTCCTTACCCGGATTAATATCTTCTTGTAAAACGTTCGGGAAAGTAGGACCAGCTCGCAGGCTGTTGAAAGTCTATCATTCCGCATCCGGCAGCTCATCGGGCAAATCTGATCCTAATAAGACTTGTTCGGTCCAGCTGTGACCGAGTCCGCCGCCCTTCTCTTTCGTGGAAGCGTGCTGCTCCAGCTGATACGGGCTTCCCGGGCTCCCCATAGCGGCAAAGTCGAAGACCCGATAGTCGGCGTTGAAGAACCAGCAACCCGTAACGCCTACACGCAAGAAGCCTGAATGTGAGATCACGATGATGACTTTCTCGGGCCGCTCATATAGCTTCTGGAGCACTGCCTGGCCTCGCGCTAATATCGCTGTCCTCGTGTAGTGGTACTCGCTCCCTGCTTGCGTTGTCTTGTCCGGCCACACAGGGTCGACCGTTGAGTAGTCAATGCTTGGGAATTCCTCGGCGACCTTGGCTATCGCACTGCCAACGTCACATGGCTTTACCGAGTTTTCTGTAGAGCGACCTTGAGCTCACGTTTGGGGTCTAAAATAAACCTCGCTGGACATTGTGCTGCCACGAGCAAAGGGGGCGGATGGGGGTCGTACCTTGCCAGTGAGCATCGGCCTGTATCTTGACCCCTTTCTCTATCAGCCAGTCGACCGTTTCCAATGCTGTCTGAATAGTGCGGCGCATGGGAGAGGTGATGATTAACTCGGCTTGCTGGGCCAAGGGATCGTCCATAAGTCCCCTTCGCAACTCTGCGCATTGTTCTCGTCCAAGCTCGGTGAGACTTGGGTCATGAATCGAGTAGTCCTCTATGAGTAATTAGAGATTTCTCAATACCGTGCGCATACATTATTAAGAGGCTCACTTGTAACATTGTGTTCTGCCTGGGCATGGCGCACAAGAATAACTGTTGGGGGCATTGTTTCGTCGTCGGCCTATTCAAGTTGTTTTCTGCATAGGTGCCTAGAGGATATGCCTTCGTGACGGTAACCTAGGTACCTAACCTACTGCTAAAAAGGTCCCCCGTTTGCCGGGACTCGACGCTATGTCATCGCCGAAGCCGCAGGCCACGGCGATTATACTGTGCTGGCGCCGGTGCACTGTACGGCAGGGCCAGTAAAGACCTGCCCGGGACAGTGTTAATTGTGCAACAATAGCTCCCCAATCCGAATCTGGAAATATTTCAAAGCTTCCCGCGGTGCAGCAGCACGTACCTAACTAAACCTACACAGTACAACCTACCTCGTCGAGCTTCATCTGGGTTGTTTCACTCCATCACCACACAATCCCCCGGTCGTAAATACAATCTCGTTATGACAAGCATAGACGAATTGTTCAAAGTAAGCTACGGGATTCCCTGATATTTTCGCGACAACCAGGGAACTAACGCGCGCAGGCGTCCGGCGTGGGCAACAAACGCAAACTCGAACCACTTCGAGATCCTAGTGAGTCGCGAGTCCCTGTCACCATTCGCTTTCTTCCTCTATTTCTCTCTATTTTATGGGGTTAACCTGTTTGTTTTCCGTATGGATAGATCAAGTATACAAATCCGCTCGTCTCAATGGCAACAATAGCAGACACGCACGGGTCGAAGACGAGCAGCCCGCAGACGACGATGACAACGTTGAAGCTGGTCCCGCCCCACCGCCAGCAGACGGCGAGGACGGCGACTATGGCCCCGACATGCCTCCCGACGACGACGAGGAGGGTGGTCGCTTCTTCGGCGGCGGCGTGACGACCCAGGAAGCTGAAGTCCTCGATTACCTCGACGACACCGAGGCCGACCTCGCCCCAGAGAAGATGGACGTCGCGTGGCTGCGGCGGACGGCTATTAGCTTCGAGAAAAAGATATCGCGCAACGCCGAGCAGCGCGCAAAGTTCGAGCACGACCCCGCCAAATTCATTGCCAGCGAGGCTGAGCTCGATGCCGAGATCAAAGCCCTGTCCATCCTGTCCGAACACCCGGAGCTGTACCCAGAGTTCGCGCGTCTTGGGTCTGTGGGGAGCCTGGTCGGGCTGCTGGCGCATGAGAATACGGACATCGCGATCGACGCCGTCGAGATTATCGACGAGTTAACCGATGAGGATGTGGCTGCCGAGGAGGCACACTATGATGCGCTAGTGGACGCGCTGCTCGAAGCCGACCTATTATCACTGCTCGTGTCAAATCTTGAACGGTTAGACGAGACGCAAGAGACGGATCGTGGTGGCGTATATCATGCTCTAGGTATCGTCGAGAATCTATGCGGACGGACCGTGACAGCAGAGCGCGTCACCGAAGAGGAGGGATTGCTAAAGTGGCTTTTGCTACGAATACAGATGAAGGAGCAGGGAGGGGGTGTAAGCCAGAACAAACAATACGCGGCCGAGATACTAGCAATCCTGGTGCAAAACTCAGCCAAGAATAGGCGGAAACTCGCCAGCTTAGATACCGCGGACATCATGTTACAACTAGTGGCGCCATATCGAAAACGAGATCCGGAGAAAGGCGGCGAGGAAGAGGAATACGTAGAGAACCTCTTTGAAGCACTCACCTGCATAGTTGATGAGCTGGAAGGGAAGGCCAAGTTCGTCGAGGCCGAGGGCGTGGAGCTATGTCTCATCATGCTGAAAGAAGGGAAACTAAGCAAGGCTGCGTCGTTAAGGTTACTGGATCACGCCGTAGGCGGCACATCCGGCGCCGAGGTCTGCCAAAAGATTGTCGAAGCCGGCGGCCTGAAGAACATATTTACCCTCTTCATGAAGAAGAGCACCGACTACCGCGCGGCAGAGCACCTTATTGGCATCTTTGCGTCGATGTTACGTTTACTCCCGGCCGACTCGGCCGAACGTATACGCCTCCTTGCCAAGTTCGTGGAGAAGGACTACGAAAAGACAGAGAAGCTCGTCAAGCTGCGCCGAGAATGTGCTGCGCGTGTGAAAGCTGTTGACGAGGGTATTCGGGCCGAGCAGGCGCAAATGTCGGCAGAGGAGAGGGAGGATGCGGCAGACGAGTGGTTCTCGCGAAGGCTGGATGCTGGTCTCTTCTCCTTACAGACGCTCGACGTGGTACTTGCCTGGCTTGTCGCCGAGGACGGCGGAGCCAAAGCAACAGTCCAGAAGCTGCTGGCGAATCAAGACGAGTCGTTGAAGGTGATTAAGGAAACGATACAAGAACAAATCGAGGGCATAGACACAGAAGATGCAGATGGCAAGGACACGAGAGAGATGCTCTCAACACTAGTTAAATTCCTACAATAAGGGTGAGCTTGATAGGAACGACGAATAATACATGCCGACTCTGATGCCCGGCTTCTTCTTCAACAGAAGCCTATTCTAATTATGTTATCCACATGCGGCCGTAGAGACCTCACTCTTCGTAGCGTCGTTCCTAAACAACTCCTTGAAGCCATCTGAGCCTAGCGAACACCTCGTGGGGGCAATTCTATCGTCCTCCGCGCTCGGATTGGGCATCACCTATCCCTACAACAAGTCGTGATATATACTGTCGTTGATAGATTGATAGAAGACCTCTACTCGGCGGACGGGGGAACGGGCTTCACGTCCAAAACACCTTTTAGTAGGTCCTCGATAACCTGGGTTTGATTATTCTTGCCAGAGGCCTTGATCTCCTTGATCTTCCCGTCAGCCTCCTTATTGGCTTCGTCTTCAGCTTGCTTGTTGCCTTTGGTATGCTGGTGGGGGGTTAGCATGCCAATACGTAGTTATCACATCGTGACCCATCTGCTTTTCTCCCTGCCTCCCGTCTCCAACAACTACTCCTTCCAAGTGCAGGTCTGAATGCTCGAGGCCAGAGCGGGATATTGAGCAGGTGAAATGTTACTAACCTCGGCCTCAAACTTCTTGAACTCTTCCTCTTTTGCCTGCCGGTAGGCGTCTATCTCTTTCTTGGCTTCGTCTCGCGCTTCACGTACACGTTTTGTTCGCACTATTCGTAGGAGGGGCATCTGATGTCAGTGGTTGCTTCTGTTGTATAGAGTCGCTGTTTGGGCGCGCAAAAAGGTCTAGTCGATATCTACATACGTTCACGAGCTATATGATGTCAGCGTCTTCGTCTATGCATTGGAGGACGAGAAAAAATGGGGGAGGTTTAGCTTGCGCTATGGTACCTTTCTGGACGATTTTGGAGGCTTCTCTCTCTGCCTATATCGAAGGAGAGCGTTAGCTCTACCTGCTGGAAAGATTGCGCGTATACGACCAAACGGGAGCTGTGGAAAAGAGAAGACGAGGGCGTGCGTACATCGAGCAAAGTCTGGATGCCCGCTGAGTTCTGAGCCGCCTGGTGTTGATGCATCGTTAGCTATCACCCCCCTACATCACTACACACGGGGCAAGCGGCCATACCATGGTGAGGTCTTTCAAAAGGAAGGTCGAGCGAGTGGCTAGTGTATCGACGGATATGAGCAGCAGGCGGTCGTCGGTCGAGATGATGAGGCGCTGGCGTAGGGAAGTTGGGTATGTGGTTACTGTAGTGAGTGAAGAAGGGCAACCAGCTCAGCAAGCGGGATAGGTAGCTAAGGTGTGCTGTGGCAGGTTGGGGCAGTGGACAGAGCCACTAATATTTGGAGAGCTGCCGTAGAACCCCCTAACGTCATTACCCCGGCGACAGACCGGGGTCAGCCAACCCCAACTTTTTCTTCCATCCTCGATATTGAAATAGGACGTTTGTTTCCAGCAGCGATCGCCCGTCTTTCACACGATGTCGCGCGCGTCGAAGCTCACCCTACTGGGTACATCGCTGTTCGCAGTAACTACCGTGGTCGTCGTCCACTTCCAGCAGAAATTCGAGAAACAGGTGTGTTTCACCCCAGCAACATTCGACTCTTATTATCATCTGACGCGGATCTTATTCGTCATGTATGAGAATAATCACTGATTACTCCATGTCAAGGCCATGCACCAGGGCGTCGTTCGCGATATGGAACAGCAGCGGATAAAACGGGAACGACAGCTCGATTTCGACATGCAAAAGGCCTTAGAGGAAGAATACAAGAAGGGTCAAACCGTGTCACAGTCAGCAGTCGATATACCCAGCAAGGCATTGCCGAACCGGTAGTCGTTATAGAGGATTACATGTGTCCGCATTACCGAGGCGTCAGGAAGATAGACGGCTGAGGACACCCAACCGACTTAGGCGGCGAGAATGAGGACCGACTCCACGGGTCGGAAGCCTCCATTTTAAGAAATCTCGTCTCTCAACCATCTCTGCTCATCTACTTGGGTCCCGAGGGTTGTCTCGAGATAATAGATAATTTCATCACGGCGGTAAGGGAAAGAGAGAGGCCGGCTGCTCTACGTATCGAATGATACTGCGTTGGATATTCCCCAACATCCCGAAACCCTTTCTCCGTAGCTACTACAGTTGGATCGTATCTCATCCGGTCTGGTCCACGGCAAAACGGGGAATTCCGGAGAGTCATTTATAGAGAACACCCGAAACCTGTACAACAATTGTTACATATAGCTATGTACTAATTACACCGAGCTGACAAGTAAGATTAACCTTCTCAATCACCTTATATGTCGCACCGGCGGATGATTAGCGCCACACGAATCTCTATTGGGGACAAAGGGAATCGGGGGTCAGTCCCTTGTATATCGTCGCGAAACATGAATGCCTTTAGACACTAAGGGGCTGCTTCATATCCGGCGTTGCCTTATATGAAATACGTCCAGCCGGGAGGAAGAACAACGCAACGAGCGCGCCCTGACGGACACGAGGATAGTGGTGCGTGCCCGGCCCGGGCGACGTCCACCCGGCACCTCTCCAGCCATTCATCCCTTCTAATTCGGCAGTCTTGTCGACCTGAACGACACAATTGATCTCGCCGCAGGGGTGCGCATGGTACTGGCCTGAGAAGATGTCCTCGCTCTCCATGTATACTGTAGTGATGCTGAAGAAGCGTGTCTCGGCGCTAGGCAGCGCAATCTTGCCTCGTCGATACATCCTCCCGTGGCCCAGCTCTGTCTCCGCAACCCAACCTTCAGTAAGCCCTTGTCGAACGAGATCGCACAGGTCCTCGTAGTATGGGTTACCCGGTCCGTAGTCCTTGTTCAGCTTCTCTTCGAGTTCTCTTCCTGGAGTGCTTTGATAATGTCATGTTAGTGGTCTATCTGGTGACTGTATTGCGTAGCTGGCTAGTTGAGTTGACTTACAGATCTTCAACCTCGGCGAAGAACTCGCTGCAACGCTTTACTAACTTCTTTGCTGTTGGCCACTGTAAGATTTAAATTTAGCTGGCAGGTCTCTCTTCTTGGGACACTGATTATATGAGCTATGAGAAGCTCAGACAGCCCTTAGATAAGTAGAACTCACTTTCTCGAGGTCTAAGACAGCTGCTTGACCAGCCTGGAGCTGCGTATTGTCCATCACAACTAATTTACAACTTATATTTCTGCTCCGATAAGGAGGATCTTTTTACATTGTAGGTCATAAGTTAGCGTGGCGAAAGTGAAAAGTGAACCTCGACTTATATACCGGCAGTAGATATCGGGAGTGCTAGGCATCTTAGACCCCGCACCACACCAAGGTCTTCCTACATGGTAGCCGGGGTCTTGCAGAAAACGAAATTACATATGTTGTTGATACTCGGTAGGAAAAAAGGAAACTCGACAGACTTAACGAAAACATACAGGCATATATACCTCTTACAGAGGACTTTTCATAAGCAAAGCTTCTCTTCCCATGAGATTCTGTCTTAAACCCTACAAGGGTGATAGGACACTATGTGGGGTAAGCAGCTCATATACTGACTGTATGATCTGGAGGTATACATACATACCATGGAGTTTTCCCCAAACGCTACACGTAACACGCATCTTGTCGGTTTTTTTGTTTTTACGCGCGAGGTGCTGGACACCGAAGCCATGTAGTGCAATAGTCTTCGTTATCGTTCACAGTGGTAATCATTTATATGGGTATCAGGTTTCAGACGCGTTATACAGATGTTTCATGCCAAGATCACACCCAACAAAAAGAAAACCTTCGTCCTCCCTCAAACCATAGACGGGTATCGAATACTTTACGCCGTCTTCCCATGCTCCACGTGAGAAATGGCGATTTGGTCCCGATACTGATCCATCGCGTCACCTTGGACATGCTCGGCAAATACGTCGACCTTAGTCGAAGCGAACTTCCGAGCACTAGTTCCTTTCTCGAAGAGCAGATCCAGTTCGGCAAAGGTACGGCCTGCAGGTTCAGGGACTCTAAAATAGGTGTAGATCAAGCAAAGGAAGCAAGATCCAGCCTATTCGAAGGTTAAAAGTTAAAACTATCCCTCATATAATTGGACTATTGGTTGACTTACCCAGAAGAATCCTGCATAGTTGCCCCAGTCCCACGCCGTCGGGTTGAGCATGTACGGCGTAATAACGCCAGCCACAATACCCACGATGTTACTAAGATCGGATTAGGATGACGCGAGCTCTCGCGTTGAAGTAGAATACCTACTATAGAATTCGACCAAGCACAACAGTCTTAATCTGCAGGCGTCTGGAGGAGAGTTCCGCAACTAAAGAATAGCAGACAGTGCCGACGGTCAACTGATAAATCAAGGCCCACACTAACAAGATAGACCCGGTAGCCAGCGAAGCCGCATTCCTATCCGGAGCGAGGCCAAGGAAACCCAGGATCAAGAGAATGACAAAAAGCGCGGCAAGCCCAGCGATATATAAAGTTCTAACAGTCGTTAGCACTAGATAATGGCAATGGCACGACATGGTCGACCTACCTCCGTCCAAATCCGAGCGTGATCAGTGTCCAGGCGCCCACCACTCCAACGCTGTTGATTGCGTACTGGCCTAGGGCAAAGTAGTAGGCTTTGTCTTCGCTCAATCCCGCTTGTTGAAGGAAATAGGTCGAATAGTTCGAGAAAGAATTCCCGCTGAGATTCTGGATTGCCCAGCACATGCAGACAATCTAAAGTAATCAGCCGACAACATCATCACCATCATGACAACGGTGGTGGCCTACCTCAGTGCGACGCAGATCAACTCCTTTGAAGCAATCCCAGAAACTGGCCCCTTTGGTAATCTACAGCAAATTAGCTAATACCGAATACCGTACTCCGAGTGATACCACTCACTTTGGCTTCCAAAGCAGTAGTGTGTGCCATCATCGCGATTGTTTCATCCGCATCGAAATCTGTTTCTCGGTTCGTGCTCGTCAGGCGAAGCAGGGACTTTTTAGCTTCATCCAATCGACCATGGCGAACCTGCCACCAGGGGCTTTCAGGCGCGAGAAAGATCCCGATGATTAAGGGCAACGGCCAGATCCATTGGAGTGAATACGGCTACGTAATCTATCAGCATGTCACAAGACAGTAGGAAACCACAAAGATACTCACGATTCGATATGCCCATTCGTCATGTCGCCAGCTATTACCGACGATAGCACCGATACCGATAAGCTGACCGAATCCCCAGCATGCGTTGATATACGTAGTCAGGTACCCACGAAGGGCGACAGGGCAGACTTCAGAGGCATAGGTAATCGTGATTGTTTGGAAGACACCCCAGGGTATACCGCACAGAATCTCAGCGATCTGCAGGTGGATGACATTTTGTGCGGTGAAGAATATGGCAACGAAGCCAGCAACCAGCGTCAAGCAAGTTATGACTGTATAACGATATCCAAACCGCTCAGATACATATCCATTGATCAACAAGCCGATGATCTCGCCCTACAAAAATTATTGTGCGCAGTTAGCATTGTTGACATGCGTCGGAATGAAGATTAAGTGAGACTGGGGGGGGAGGGGGGGGGGGGGTTCATTCATTCACCCAATTTGAGGTAAGTATGACAAGCAGAGTCTTTCCACAAGAATACGAGTAACATAGATCGAATAGGGGACGGGTTATTCAACTCACCACAACGGCACCATTGCTCAGTCCTGCCTGCCAAGCTGCTGAGACCTGGTAATCTACATTGCCCTCGCGGGTTATGTAAGGTTCTCCATATTTTCTATTGAACTGCGAATTGCCGTAGAAGTTATTAATCAGGGACACATCGTAACCCTCCATGACAATGCACGTGGAGATGAGAATGCTCCAGCCAATGGCCTTGGGGTAAAGCTTGATGCCCTGCAGTAGGCTCATGCTATGCTCCTTCTCGGTAGCCAGACGAGCATTGCGAATCAGGTCGTCCCCGTTGCTTTTCTCGTTGGACTCATGGTTCTCTCCGGAGTCATTGGTTGGTCTGGGGGCCTGCTGCTGCACTGGAGACGGCTTTTCGTCGTCGTGGGCAGAAGAATGGAAATTCTTCTCGTCTGTATCCACCGGCATCATGTCTACAGTAACATCCGATAGTGCGGTGGCTTAAGTTGGTTCACGTGGGCTGGCTGGTGTCTGAATGGCTCAAGACTACTGTGTAGTAGAGAGCCGAGATGCTGTCAGATCACGAGATTTCCCCGAACCAAAGAATGATTTCTATCTTCAGTGAACCGGGAAACCGGTCTCAAGACGGAAAACGATAAATATAAGGGGCTGCACGAGAAAAGAATTCCTCTCCGCTGATTTGCCCGAGCCCCAACATATCCTTGCTCTCACCATCCCTCGTTCATCACGTTCGAGTGGAGTTATGCGGGGAAGAGGAACATTGGGAAGGACAAAGACTGAGGAGACGGAAGACGGACGAATCAGGTCTGAAATCCCGAACCGGTTGGCTGGTCACGATGCCGGTTTCTTGGCTGAACCACCAGAGCCGAGACTAACCAAGATTGTATTAAAGTTAGCTACTCTAGCCTACGAGCACAGTACCTACACCGCAGAACCCAATGGAATTCGCGCTGACTCCCAGATGATTCGGTCTTGAATGAATTTCGGTAGGTTTACCTACCTGCACTAACTAGACTACATAGGCGCACCAGGTACTAGCCCGTCATCAGCCGCGTACTAAGTATTTACCGAAGTCTATCTTACTAGTGACCACATGACGTCCAATAGATTTTTCGGTATATCTCAGATGACAAGGACAAGCGCCGCTATTCCCGCCTGTTACCCGTTAGCTGTGGCTGTCCACCGTTATTAGCATGGAGAATACCCCGTAGTCCCTAAACATAACCTGGGGACCCCTCGCTCCTTTTCGCCGGTTTTAACTCGAGCAGTTGGAGTAACTTTGGAGAAAAGCGATAATCCCAACAAACCTCATTTCGCCAAGCCTGCTTACACTCGAGCCCATAATATCTCGCTCGCTGACATTGCGAATGCCCTCATCCAATCAGCCCGGGTTATTAGCAACCCCATGGTACGTCTTTTAACCACTGTCTCTTGATCTCTGTGCAGCCGCTTGTGATGAAGCTATATCTTATCTTATCTACGCTTGTCGAGGACGGCAGGCTGCTTAAGGCAGTGGTCGTTCTCATTCCAATTCCTTTCGTTACGGTGGAGGTCCTGGCTGATGATCTTCTCTCAATTACTAACCATACACATTTGATAACAGTGTAACATGTCGTGAAAACCACTTAAAATGTATGATATACAATCCCATTTTCAAAGGCAGTCTGGCTTATCCCTCTCTGGAAACCGTTAGGTGATCGTGATACTCCCAGATGTGGTCGATGTGTTCGTGCAGGTCGCGAGTGCAAGCTGTCCTTCAGATTCAAGTCTAGCATAGGTAAATTGATTGCACTCTATATTTTCTCACAAGCGGCTCAGGGCTTAAATAATTTCCCGCAGGAACCAAGTTCGGCAAGAACCAGAAATGGATCAGGCCACCAAGAAGACGTAATAATCCCAACTGACCAGGTACATGTACAGAGATCAGCTGCTAAGGATTCTAATAGTAATCTATGTCGACGAGACTCAGTACCTAGTAGCAGGGGGTTCACTAGACAGTGACGCAGCTCATCACCACTTCTATGTTGATGACGAGTATCTAGATGAACAAGTGTCGGCTTCACCAAGAGCTTCTGTCTCAATACCGGGTAACATCACAAGAGACAGACAGCTGGATCACTCACTATCCGAGGTCGTCCCACAAAAACGCACGCTTCACGACAGTAACATTTCATATTCAAGATTAGATCCATTAGTGGTTGGTGGCCATTCTCATTCGCGCACCGAGCAGCGCTGCCATGGTTCAGACTCCGAAGGCTTACAGACGATGCAGCCTTCGCGGCAGAGATTGAGTTTAAACGTGCCACCTCATAGAAGCGTACTCACCTCACCTTTTTACGACACAGCTGCGTTGCCTCTCAAGGACCGAACAGAGGCTATCCTGTTTCGTCATTATATCCAAAAAATAGCGGTCTGTGTGAGTAACAAACTCACCGTCAGAGAAGTAGCCTCGCTTAACCGGACTCGCTAACAGAAGCAATAGCTGGACTGCTGTGATCCACATCAACATTTCGAATTGATCGTGCCTGAGCGAGCTAGCACTTGTCATACTCTGTTAAACGCAATATTAGCTATCGCAGCGAGACATCTTAGCCATACCACCGATTTCGATCCGTTAGCATCAAACAGATACCATGACGAATGCCTTAAGTACCTCATCCCAACGATGAATCACTCTTCAGCTGTCGCCGATGAAAATTTATTTGCAGCAACAATTATCCTTCGCATGCTAGAGGAAATGGATGGTAAGAAGGTATTCAAAACCGTCATAGACGCTGTCCATTAACAATGATTGTAGGCTCTCTCACCGGGCAAGACAATTATAGCCATCTCCTAGGTATTCACGCGTTTGTTAATGCTGGCGACCAATATATGGCGCCTGGTAGTATGAGTGCAGCATCATTTTGGGTAGGGCTTCGACAAGAGATATATATTGCGATCCTCACCCAGCAGCGTGTTAAACTTAACTTGAACGACTGCATTGTGGATCGATCACTAGAACCCGCAGAGGATTATACATGGTCGAATCGTGCCATTATCCTCTTGGCTGATATCCTCAATGCTTGTTTCGGCGATTCCCCATTGACCACTCAGAGATGGACTGAGCTCAATGACGCCGCCGAAAGTTGGACCCAAGCGAGACCACCTTCGTTTAATCCTTTCTTCTACAGAGAGGTAACGGGGTCGGGGAGCTTCCCTGAAATTTGGCACGGGTCAAGTTGCCACAGTGGGTTATTCATCTGACCGCAACATGACTTCATGCTGACAGATCGGATTCAGTCCTCGGAATCCAACACCACCTCTTAGCCCAGCTGTTTCTGGTCCAATTTGACCCTTCGATCCCACGTGTGGGCACAAATCGCCGGGCAGCAATGCTAAAAATGACAGTAAGCCACGAATAGGATATGAGAATCCTGTCACTTGCATCAGCTAACGAAGAAAAGCAACGTATTGAGATACTTATGCGAAAGCTATGCGGGCTTGGTATCAGCAACCAATGGACCCCCCCTGCCATGTTTACAGCCTGTATCGGTATTGCTATGTGTAAGTGTCACATGCTGAAATCGTGGGGGGCATCCGACTAATCATTGTTATTAGTTGGTGACCATTTTAGCGAGAGAAGTGACCAGGAAGCCTTGGCTGAGTTCCTCAGGAAGACTGAGACAGCTCATGCACGACCCACGGCAGCGATACAGCAGCAGTTGATGAAGGCATGGGGTTGGACAAATGCCGACGACTGAACGAGTCCCTCGACACAATCTTCGATCCCCAGACAGGAGACCGATATGACCAGACCAGAAGAATTTCCTCATTCGCGATTTTGAGGAAACCTCGAGTAGTTGTCACGTCTCACTTGCATCGATTTGGTAGTGCAGGGTATCACCAAATCTAGGCCCGCGAGCCAACAGGATATCCAATTCCGTATTCTGCAGCCACTAGTAAGGCACGAAATGGGCAATGGCTTGCGGCGAAACGTATCACTTTGGTCGGGAATTATCACCTCTTACCGCATTCCGCAGACCGTTCAACTCGATTCTGGCCCACACGTTGTGGAGTTAGAGGATTCATAGCCTTCACCCAAACGCCTTGGGCGACCGGCCCGGTAAAAGTCGGCGAATTTCACCTAATTTAGTCGTCCAATTTTTGCGTCATCTGTGTAGCCAGTGGAATGCGAGATCACTTATACGCCTGGTTGACCGCACCTACACATCACTCCGCATCCATGTATTCATCCAGATTCTATATCAACCTAGGAACCTGAACTCTCAAGATGCTTCTTCTCGGCTCCAAGCCGAATCAATTCATCATCAAAAGGCCGTTCGGACCTACTTCACATATCGAATCATTATAGATTGCAGTAATTGCACTCAGACCACAATGGCGCCAGGCGTTCTAGTCGACGAGACCATCAACCGTGATGGCCTAGAACTAGAGGCGACTTCAGACAGCATCGACAATGTCAACATTCTAAAGGATCAGCTGAAGAAGAAGCAGCAGCAGCAGCAGCAGCAAGAGGAATGGGACTCAAAGTCCAAATTCGATGCTGAGAAGGACAAAAACCAATTCAGGCAGTACGAAGATGCGTGTGACCGGGTCAAGGGCTTCTACAAGGAGCAACACACCAAGCAGACCGTTGCCTACAACCTAAAAGTACGGAACAACCTCAGGTTCCAGAAGCGGGAGGAGATGACTATCTGGGAGGCTATGGAGAAGCTCAACACCCTAATCGACGAATCTGATCCCGACACGAGCCTATCCCAGATTCAGCACCTCCTCCAGTCCGCCGAAGCCATCCGCAAAGATGGAAAGCCTCGGTGGATGCAGCTCACTGGTCTGATCCATGACCTAGGCAAGCTCCTGTTCTTCTACGGATCCGAGGGTCAGTGGGACGTTGTCGGCGATACATTCCCAGTCGGCTGCGCCTTTGACGAGCGCATCATCTACCCCGGCTCTTTCTCCGACAACCCCGACACTAAGGACCCGATCTACAGTACCAAGTACGGCATCTACTCCCCTGGCTGCGGCCTAGATAACATTATGCTGTCCTGGGGCCACGATGAGTACCTTTACAATATCGTCAAGGACCAGTCTACACTACCTGCCGAGGCCCTGGCCATGGTCCGCTACCACTCCTTCTATCCTTGGCACAAGGAGGGCGCTTATCGTGAGTTTATGAACGAACACGACGAGAAGATGCTGGAGGCTGTCCGCGCCTTCAACCCGTATGACTTGTACAGCAAGAGCGATGGCCTCCCTGACATTGAGGAGCTCAAGCCCTACTACCTCGAACTCATCGATGAGTACTTCCCCCAGAAGGTCATTAGATGGTAGATGCACCCGCATCTCATGGTTATGGTTGTAGGATTTGCATAGACGTTGGCTACGAAATTATGACAATTGAATACTAGGTAAATGAAGTTTTAACATTTTCTTTCGGTTAAGAGCGCTTGTTTGAAGGGCATATGGGTATATTTCCAAAAAAGAATTTCCAAAAAAAAAAAGTTTTCCTGGACATAGTTTTTTCCAACAAAAATCAACTATATCAATACATAACAGCACTGCTGGAAAATAAATACAGACGAAGAACAAGACGTTGAAACATCATGATCTTAAGCCCGGCTCCTTCAATCTGAAATGAACATCGAATGAAAAGGCGAATATGCCAATGTTACAAGAAAGAGGATATGAATACAATGTAGACAGAAAAGAAGATGCTATCCCAGTTACAACACGAATGTTTCGCCGTCGTAGTTCTCACAGTCGGAAGAGTTGGGGCACTTCGTATAGATCGAGATACGTGCGGCGCCGCCGCAAAACTCGTTCGAATCGCCGGCACACGACATGGGGCAGTTACCCATCGTGCCATTTGTCGGCATGCGATCCTGCGGAATATTGTTGCCGCAGAAGCACTGCGAGCTATACTCGAGGCCGGCGTACTTGTAGCCCTTGCTGTCGCACGCCGAGATGCATTTCTCGACTGTCATATCGGGCTGGTCGAGAGAAACATCTGGGAGAGTCCGGCTCTGCCCTGCGGGATCTTTGGCGCACGCGACGTACTTCCAGCCCAACTTTTGGGTCACGTCCGTGAAAGGGAGGATCGGGTCGCCGATCTGGACGACGGTCTTGCAGTTTAATTCTTCCGACGCGGGCCCGGGGCCGGATGTGACAGAGTTACAGCCCGGAAGAGCTGGGAGGACGCCGCTCACGGCCTCGTGCACTCGCGGGAACACCTTGCAAGAGGCCATGTCGTCGTCGTCACGCAGTTTAAACGCGCCGCATTCCTCGATGTTGCCGCTTTCCGCATTGCATTCGTTAATTGCTTTCTGGAGAGTCGGGATGTCCCAGCCATTCACGAAGTCTCCGTGGTAGCCGTACCCGGTAGGATCACTGTTTTACCAGTTAGTATCTAGCATGCTGATATTTCTGGAGGTTAAATCACGGGAGATATAAGAGCTATAATTACTTACCCAGTCGAGAACACAAAGGGCTGCTTGTCGCCGTACCACATGTCCTTAAAATCATCAACGCTCCAATTGACTTCATAGAAGACGGTGATGAAGCGCTTCGGGTGAGAAGCTGGGCACGGCCCGTTGTCGATACCGCTGGGGTATGCCATACTATAAGGATTCAGGTGTTAGAAACTGCTGTTTATGACAAAGATTTAAATTATTCTTAATGGCTTGGGGGGCATGGAGAAAAGCTTGTGGGAGTAGAGTTCCTACTTAGAATGGAAACAAATGCTTACTGGCTCTTATGATCCGGTGAATCCAGATTTTTTCCATCCCAACATGACGGCATAGTCAACTGGGCTCTCATACCGCCCGGACAGTTCGTTTTGGGAAGGTCGAATGTTGCTGGACCTTCAGTTCCAAGGCAGACGAAGGACACCGCTCGCTGCTCCACGGTGTCTGTGTAGTTGCGGTTCGTTGGGGTCCCCGCAATCATACGGAAGTCCTTCGGAAAGGCAATGAGACCTTCCGCCGCGTTAGGATCTTTGGGATCTGAGCGTTGCCTACTTAAAAGTTAGTCTCTTAGAGCTTGCAGGCCGTTTAGCCTAGGCAAAGCCTCACAAGTAGTAGATCAATGCACCTGCAGTCTGCTTCACAGGAATGAAACTGCCGTTCTCTGCGTGATAATAAAGACTAGGTACCTGAGCACATTGAATTAGTTATTGCCAATTTTTAGAAGTGCATTACGAGGCATTAAGAAGATTCTAGACGCTTTCCTGGCCCAAGAAACAAAGCATTTCCTATCGATTTGCCAAAATAAAAAGAGAATAACTCCGATAAATAACTTACCCAGTAACTAGACAGATCTTGGACAGCTTTGCATGTAGAGCATGTCGCAATCTGTGTGTCCTCATAAGTCATGCTGAAGTTGAACGCATTAGAGCCCATGATAGTATGAACATGTTGAGAGACGGCATTAGGCTCCATGATGGGATCGGCGCGTTGGACCACAACCGGGGAAGAGCATGGCAACCGCCAGAAGGCATCTGCCCGAGCAGCGAACGCTGCAAACCCAATGAAGGCTTTTGTGTATGTATTTCGTAGCATTACTGCACGCGAGGAATATGGTCAAATATGAGGAACAGGAGTGAATGTGGTTCTTGGGGTTGGTATAGCCCAGATCAAGGTATATTCTTATACTATATGTATTTTTAGATTTAGTATAGAAAGAAAAGCTAGTAGAATAGCTTTGTGGCTTTGGCCATTGGCCACGAAGCCTCTCCCGCGAGGATTACTGAATGCCAGCTTTGATAGAATTACACGATGTGCACAAAGGACCAAAGCCCGCTCCACAGCAGCGCTTGTTTCTCAGCCAATAAATTCAATTTGAAACGCCTCAAAGCGCCTGTACCACGTGTTTCAAGATAAAAGCTGTTAGTTACCGCCACATGGTCGGGAGATTGATTGGCTCGCCGTTTTAATGTTTCAGTGAAGAGCGGCCCCCTAGGGCGTTGGGTACGCTGCGTAGAAGTTTCTTGTCCCATGCTCGTCAGCCACTTTGAATATTAGATAGAGGTAGAACGACTACCCCTCGCTTTCAACGGTGTCTTTCGTTTCACCATTTTCGTGGTAAATGATTTTCATCAATTGCCTACAAAAGAACAGAATCGTACAACCACACTTTATCCTTAATCGCTCGGAACAAATTTGGGAGCCTTCTCGTACGTCTGAGTTGATGTAGGTGATATGCAGTGAGTAATCTATGTAGGTATCTTGTACCCAGGTGTGTCGATTCTCGGGCCAATTAGAGACATAAAAAGATATAATCAAGGTCAAACGAAGCCTTTACCTAATGATACGCTTCATCATTCGTGACTTTTTTTCATGTCACAGGTAGCTAGAGCCAAACGGCCCAAGTACTAAGTCCCTGGCAATGTAGATAGAACAGGCCCCCGATAAAGAAAAAGGAGAACCTTAATATCTGTAGAATATTCATCCAATCCCCTGATTGAGCCAGATCGGGAAAATATCTACAATATTCTGTCCTAGCTTCTAAACCGCACTAGATGCACCCTGAGGCGCACGACGCAAAAGATTGGAAGCTCCATTCCCAAGACTAATCTGGCTGCGGACGAATCCGGCCTTGACTTTATGGGCTATACGCACGGCACCGCTATCTTCATCGTTCTTATTACAAGTAGAATCCCTGTGTCTTGTTCCTGTCTCCTTAGAGCGGTTCCCCTGGATCGCACCGAAGCTCTCGGCACCACCAAGGAACCACAAGCAGATTCCGACGAGGAGGCCTGTAACTACCAATGATGCAATTTCGGCCACAGCTTCAGCATATTAGCTAGTGTAAAGCTTCCAGGATAGAAATGTAGGATATTGAAAGGGGGGACAAAACACTCACCAAACCATATTCCAACATACTTTGTAGTGTATGCAGCCATAGTCTCTCCAGTATCTGAATTATCCAGTGAGAACTGGTTTTGCACGAGAATGTCGATAGGTAGAGCAAATAGAGCCGTCATAAAAAGCAAGGGGCGCAAATATGACTGTAATAACAGTGAACCCGATGACAGCTGTGCCAAGCAGCAAGCTTGTACGAGCATCGTTAATACTAATATGCGTCCGTTTCAGATTCAGTTGATCCTGAATCCTCTTCTCAACTCTTTCTGCGTCACCATCAATCTTCCGCACCCGTTTCTGGTACTTCTCAATTGTGCGCCTGGTACTTTTGATCGTTTTCCAGGCCTCCCCAACCTGTGGGTTGGAATGATCCATGAGCTGTTTTATTTCCGGGTCTCCGGCTTCGAAATCCTCGATCATAGTATCGAAAATTTCGAGTTGTTGCTCCAGGACTTCCTGTATCATAACTAACTCCTCTCTGATGTCGGCAATTCTAAACATAAATTCTTGTTCTTGTTCCATTTCAGGCCGCAACCGTTTTTTCGGATCGATGTACACATCCACTTCTTGTAAGATTTGCACTACGCTGCACTCGAAGATGTCAAGGGGTGGGGGGAAATCCCCTTTATTTTGACGGCTCCCGAAATCTGATATATGGCGGGCTATGATAAGCCCGATTTGGATGCCGGGCGTGTGCGATATCTGCATCAGGGACCCAAAGTGTTCACCCTCCTGAAGCAAATCCCAAACCTCATTGTTGCTACTTATTGAATAACTTGTTAAGATACTGCGACCGAATCTCCAAACCCAGAGGTTGGGGACGGTTAATATTGGCTTCTTATGTTTAGGATACTCTCTGAAAACGACCTGACTTTCAATTCGAGTTTTGAGGTTCTCAGCCGAGAGGCTTGGAAAATAAGTCTCATCCAGAGTACGCTCGGATTTTAGCACAGAGTTGGTGAAGTACTGGTTGTGGCGAGCCTTTAAACTTTGGATGGTACTCTCTGTGGAGCTGTAGGATGCTTTATCCCGGAGCACGAGACATGGGAACTAAGGGTGTTGTTAAGCTTCATTTACTGAAGAAAGGAGGACTACATACCACAATATAAACCTGTTGGCTCAAGCGTTGCTGAGGATCTAAGACTAATGCAAAGTTGGATATATAGGAAGGGTCAGTGTAAGGATTTCCCCTAATCAGCATAAAAGGGTTACCTGCACCAGGGTTTGCCGGTCGCGTCCCGTCTCGACCGCATCGCCTAAGCAAAGACTAGAGTCAAATTAGGAGTCGGTTGAAAATAGGATTGATTGAAACGTACGAAAACCACAATTCCCGATGACTGGTTAGACTATCTGTTGTTGCGAGCACGATTGGGGGCTATACAAGTATCCATGGAAGATGCAACCAGGGGACTCGGCCGCTTCCATTTGCCGACTGTTGCCGTCTTACCAGTGAATTAATAAGGGAGGATTCACTATGGTCGTAAAATCGACCGCGAAGCGCTGACAGTCTCTCGAGTAGCGGTTCAAATTCAAAAAGTAGCTTTATGCATAGGATTTCATTCTAACGTCCAAGGTCTGCCCAATCGAAAGGATGCATTGGTTGCATGTCCACACCATGCTTGATTTCAGGATCCAGATTCATGGTCAGAAGCAACTCGACGGCATCCACGCCTTTCAACTTAACTGCATAGTGCAGTAGAGTCTGCTTGTTGTGATCTTGATGATTTAAATCCTCCAGGGCAGACCCGTCCCGGAAATTGGACGCAATATGCCTCAACATGTAGTTGTCGGGAAAAGGCCACAGCGCATAAAAGATGGCGGATCTACCCACGATGTCCCGCCAGGCGAAGTCGAATGTGTCCTGTTCGCGTAGGAATTCGAAAACAGGCCTATTGTTCCTCATTTAACACGACCTTACTAAGCTCGGACTTTTCTTGTTCGGTCGCCTTATATTCATCTCTGTTCCAACCGTCTCCCATGGCTTGTAGCGCATCCGAATTATTATCGGCTGCCGATGGTCGAATGCCCTGTATGCACACCTCCCCATACAAAAGACGGCCTTCAAGAGGATCCTTTCTAGAGTCATACGGTATAAAGTCGGCACGTGCCGAGTTGACCGATTCCACCATGGCTTTTGATCCGATCGTGATGGAATTAGACTTAGTCGGGCAATATGCCGCTTATCAATGCAGAGAACGCTCAGAAAGTCGGGGCTTTGATAATGGAGAGTGAGACTGACTGAGTTAGCAGGTCTTGTTTAAAGCAGTCTGTCCAATATTTAATGCAGGCCCAAGTCGCAGGGTCGCATAGCCATTGTTCAGGCAAGAGAAGTCCATCGCCATCTATACCTCGAGTGTTATCTCTAATTGGCCATTAACGCAAGAATGCCTAGTTTAGTCTAGATAGAGTGCTAAATGTTGCAGATGAGCTGAGAATCCTTGCAGTGTTAGCGCCTATCCATGATAAGTTCCTTTTTCTTGTCATGGCTCACTTATTATATTTAGCTTTATTCTTCGACAATACTGTATTATATGCACTAGGGGCGAGGAACTAAAATCCTGCTAACTAGTCCTATGGCAGCGGTAGTTTCGCTACCATGCAACCCTCGATCCATTTCATGTAAGTCAAACGAATAGTTTTGCGTCGTACTTTCATCCTCTTGCACCTATTGTAATCCCGTTGGTAGAGGCAAACGACAAGTCCACGTCCTCTCCAGGACTGAGGATTCTCGCGTAATAGTTCCCTATTATACTACTCTATCTCATAGAAAACTGCTCCGGCGGGTACCGGGAGACTCTTGCTCATGCGAACAACAAACTGGTTTTGTAAGGGGTCGAGGTTTAGTACTGCCGCTTGACCAAGACGTATTCTGGGTCCCGCCGCCTCTTACGGTTGGGTAGCAAGCACGTTCCGTTCTTTCGTAAATCCCGCGCACCTGTGAAATGTTTCGAGTGATAGGCGTCGCGGCTAGCCATGCCCATGTAGGTGGGTTACAGTTTGTCCTCGATGGGCGGCCTATAAACCCCCTTTCCCTTGTCCTTCTTCTTCTCTTCGACCTTTTTGTCGTCCGGGGTGGCATTGATATCTTTCTCGAGGTCTGACTTGGGATGTTGCTCCTACAGGCGTTACTTATACTCGAGCTCGTCCTCCTCATCCTCCCCAGGCATTCATGTATCGTATCAATCGAAGAGTGCCGCGAGGCCGTGCTAGTAAAATTGTAAATTTTACAAGTCCTCCTATGTCTGACATGCTTCCTTTTCCGACTCTTCTTCGACTCCTTGCGTTTTTTCTTGTTCTTTCTGTTCTTTAACATGGAAGATGGCCCCTTTCTCGGCATTACTAAGTCAGCCTTTTCCTCCAGTAGGTTTCTCCGAGAAGTCGTCGCCATTACTGGTTTCGCTGCGTGCAGGGACAGGTAATACTAAACCGGGCTCATGTTCCTTGCCCAACTCTCCTGGGGGCGTTGACATCTTACCAATTATTTTCTCTTTCTTGCCCCAATTTAACCAGGTATCGCTACTATTATCGACTCCAGCAACCAGCTCCGTAGCTTTTTTAGTTGACTTCTTCGCAGCTCCCCAGAAACTCCAAGCAGTACTCGGCTCTTCAACCACTGGCGGTAGTGCAGGTACAGGTTCCGGTTCCGTTTCCTGTTTCAGCTGTAGCTCTAGCTCCGGCTCTAGCCGTGGTTCCGGTGCCTCTCCGAACACTGCCTTTTTCTCTTTCTGGGCCTTCGATGTACCCAAGCTGTCCTCCTCGGCAGGCTTCTCTTCCTTAACAGTCTCGGGTTCAGTGGTCCTGCTTTTTTTCTTCTTGTCTTTCTTAGCACGCTCTACTTCCGCTTCAGCTTCTACTCTAGCATGCTCCGCTTCCGCTTTGCGCATAGCTTCTTCTGCTCTGTGTATATTTTGTGCAGCGTTCGATAGTGTTTTAGCAAGCACTACTTCCGCTTCCGCTTCTCTTTTAAGCTCTGCATCTACTTGGCGCTTGAAGGACCGGTAATTCTGCATCTCCTCTGGTGTGGTCCTTATGTCCTCGGGAAATCCTGGGGGGTTGGGATCATGTAGGGTACCACCTTTCCAGTTCTTATTCTCATAATCTCTCACATTGAGATGTGCTTGGCTCTCATCCTCATCTCCAAATGTCGCGTCGTGCATATCCTAGTTTTATTAGTTCGTAGCCCGGATGCTAGAGATCTAGTTAGGCCTATCATACCTTATACCAGTGCTTCTTCACACTGCCTTCAGTTCTCGTAGGGAATGTCTATTTCTCAAGTCAGCCAATGTACTCATTCTAACCGCGGGATTTTAGGAGCAGACAAACGCTAGCAATCGTTGCCCAGCTACTGCCATCCTTCATCATCTGTTTCAGTCTCAACTCCTCAGCTTGAGTCCACATAGGACTTTTTCTCTCTGCTATCAGGTTATCTGATAGGGGGGTGTCATCTAATCCCGCTGCTATTAGTTTACCTAATAAGGGATTGCCATCACTCGATGCTTCAGAATAGCTGTCGCTGCATGTAGATACGGTTTCTTGATCTTCATTCTGTTCATCAGACTCCTCATCGTTATCTTCAGTCTTCGGAAGGGCAAAAAGAGCCAAATCGACCTGATGACGACCGACGTGTCGCTGGTATTGTTGAACAGACTCTAACGGATGATGGCAAAGGGGACACTCCACAGGTGAAGGTGGGAATAGTGATTGCCTTCCACCACGTCTTGCGATGATCGCATCGAGTTCCATCTCTGTTACGGACTTGTGGATCCTGATAATATGTTGCCGCCAGTCCGCCTCCGTGCCGTGATCTGATCTGCATTGATATGGACATACCCAACGCCTCCAATGCTTCTGGAGCATATGGTTCATCCACTCATGGCGGCGGCTATATTCCGTACTAGCTGCCGGACAGCTTTCGGCCAGGCAAATGTACGGTCGTAGGTCGTGGAGAACGTGTTTCCTGCGTGTATTAGCACCTGAGTAACCTCGCAAACGAATTCAATACGGCGGACTTACTTCCATTGATATGTGCTACTCACCGAGATTAACATGAAACAGAATGGGCACTCAAAAAGGCCATCATGGGACTTTTTCGGTAAAGGCGGTATCCTCAGGTGTTCAGAGCCTGGAATGGTGGTAGCGAATGAAGTTTGAGAGAAATCTGTGTCAGAACGTTCGTCCTCGTCGAGTTCTCTAGCTACCGGTGCAGCTCCAGGGTCTCTCATGGCCAAGGGGATGGATGATGCGACGGTACTCTGTGCACCAGCCTCAGACCGTCCGGAATCGAACAGGCCGCGGGCCAATTTCTCATGATGTGATTCCCGGTACCTAAAGTACTGCCGTCTCCGGGATAAGGCTTGGCCCAGCCTTGCTGTCAGAGTTTTACTAGCTCTCGGAAACTTGGCTTCCACATGGGCTTTATCGTTTGCTTCGAAGTAGTGAACCTTTGCATACTCAGTCGACATGAAGCGGTCGTGCGGCGCAGGGTTGCGGAGTGACATCGAGAGTCGTAGCAAATTGCCAATGATGTCGGCAATTTCTTTAGTCAACTGCCCCAGTTCCGAGTCGAACTCGAAAGCTTCGTCTTCAAGGAGGTCCTTGAGCTCCTGGTCGAGCTTGCCCAGTTCGCGCGGATCTTGGTCCCATGGAAGTGTTTCTCCTGATAGGATTGAATGTACTAGACCCCGTCAGAGATTGGCCCATACCTCGGAAGGATTATGTATCAAACCTTCATTCAACGAGGTAATCAAATCCCCAAGCAGCCTCATTACCTGTGTGTGGAGGTGAGACGAGTCTCGGAGACGATAATCCAAAGAACTCCGTCCAGTTCGATGCGCCCCTATATTGCCAGCCCATAGCTTGAACCTCGACAGCTGGTCGCTTATCGTTTGCACCAAGGTATAATGAGAGTCGTCAGGCTCTGCTCGGGTCTCAACTGTCTCAATTGTTTCAAATGCAGCCAGGCTCTGCGCGACGCGGTTCGCGATCGACTCGGTTGCCGCATCGGAGGCCATCGTTATAATTGATGCAGCGAATCAACTGGCTGGACAATTAGGAAGAGACCCTTCTATATATAGCCTTTGCACATTTGTTCTGCTTTTGATAAGGTATCTGGGTATTTAGCAGGTTGGCGTAGAATAATCAACAGTGTTGTCAGCAGGTGTTGTCACAGTAGGTACTTGTCTACCAGTTTTCAAGGGATCGCGTCCTGGACGGGAGGGAGATAGGTAGGTAGTACGGTTACACCGCATGACCCCGCTTACAGTCCCTTGCTTTCCAGACGCAGAGCCCCTCTTCCTCTCGGCGAAGCCTTCTTTTTATCTGTTATAAGTTCGTTATTGGCCCATACTTTGGTGTTGGAGTGCAAAAACCTCGAAATCGCTAGAATGTCGGGCTTTGAAGTTGTCGGCGTTGTCCTCGGCACTATCCCCCTGCTAGTTTCCGCCCTCGAACGCTACGAGCGTGGGATCAAGACGATACAGATAGTGCGGCGCCGCGCAAAGGTGATGCATTCTCTCGCTACGGCACTCAGCACCGAGCAGACCATATTAAGGAACACCTGCGAGACATTGTTGGGGGGGATTATAGACCCCAAAAATATGAAGCCGCTGCTTGCGGAACCTTTCGGGCCATTATGGCAGGATCCCGACACTAAGGCCCTTATCGAGCGGAGGCTTGACCACACGCTGAAGGACTTCAAGGCGCTGGTACATTCCATGGAGGAAGCAGTCGAAGAGATACGATCGAAGCTAGGCCTTGGACCAGATTGTGAGGTCAGTTCCATGCCAAAATCCAAAAACTTCGGCGAGTAGATTATCGGGTAAAGAGATAGTGGCGTCTTGAGTCTCATGTGACTAAATAGCTCGGGGGGTATTGCTTATCCCTGTGCTAAGATGCTAAAGCAGATTAGAATTAACGACGGGCCGATCGGCAAGCGGGACAGTAAGTAATTCTCGGAGTGATTCTCTCATTTTTTTGGTACCTTTTAGAGCACAAGTTTTTCATTTTAGGTCAAGATAGTGTCCAGGAGCCTCTGGACCGCACAGGATACGATCAAAACGACGATAACTGACTCTAAATGTTCTAGTGATCAAAATCGCTTTGCAATTTTCCACTCACGAGGAAGCCTTGAAAAGATTGTCCGATATCAACCAGAAACTTGATTTGATAATGACTGGTAACCTGCGAAATGAACCCTACCGGAAGGTTCGTTCGCAAGAGAAGCTATTCAACTTGTTACAAGCGATATCGAGAAGTATCTATAATGCTTTGAGATCCAGCTTGTCTTGTACCTGCGCTCAATCGCATCGCATAGGTTTCGGCCTTCCTACCCCAAGAGTCACAGGACGGATGCAAGACGAAGAGGCGCTGGTTAAGCGACTGGATTTCCACCTCGTCTTTGCCAATAAGCCACAGGATGCTAAAGGAAAAGCGCATAGCAGCTGGGTATGGGATGAGCTTATTCTCCGATTAACGGAAATCCCTGTCAAAGCGTGCACAACAGCCGTGCTCCCTGCGGCTGCCGATGTGGTCGCCAAGAAGTCTAGGCTCAGTCGTGTGAAATTCTTGGTAGACGATACCGTAATACGAATCCCTTTGCCACTAGGTAGGGGCGAATCAACGATTAGCCAAGGTTTTGATGTATCTCGTCAAATCATCACCGAGCCCGTTGGGCGAATTTCGCCACTTCCACGAGAGACCCAGCAACCTGTACAAGTAAAAGACATTTGTCGGACATTAAGTGGGAAGCGGCCAGACGTCAAATGTCAGGAATCTTATGGATACCTCCTCGACGAGACGGCTCAGAAGCGACAGAGGTTTGAAGTATTTCCCTTCAGTGCTTCGTACGATAATGACGATTGCACTACAATCCACCTCGGGGACGCTTTCTCCCAGGGGTGTCGGCCCTCTCTCGCTCGAAAGTATCACATTGCCGCCACAGCAGCCTCCAGTGTTTTATTCATGCATGGCACAGTATGGATGCCCGCTACACTCACTATCAAGGATGTGTTCTTGATTTCACGCCAGGGGAATGTGGATTTTGATGAGATTTACTTAGCAAAGAAGTCGCTTCAGGATTTAGAGGACTCGACAACGGCATTTAATCGTGAACCCCCACACGAAACAGCAGGAATGTCAACACTATACTATCTAGGTATATTCCTACTAGAGGTTATGCTATGGAAGCCAGTATACCAGTTTTGGGACGATGATAGTGTTGACTTGGGTGGTGTTCCGCTTGAAGACATATTTGACTATACAACTGAAAAAGGTTTTGCTCGGGTTGAAAGGGTACTAAAACGAATTGAGGGGATCAGCTCTGAGTTCAAAGAGGTCGTGGAGCACTGTATCAAATGCGATCTTAGGGCAAGAAGTTTCTCTTTGGATGACGATACCTTCCGCCAGGCTGTTTACAACGACGTTGTGTTGCCGTTGCAAGACGCTGACCGACTTGCGAGTGGGAGGATGACCCCTAGAACTTGAACCATGTTGTATTTTCTATGATAATGATCTGAGGTAGTCGGGTGGATGATTGTCGGCCTAGGTCAATGCGGAATTACCATACTGAGGCAGGGCAAGCAGTCGCTGACGAGGGTGAGATCCGGCGGTATGAATCATGTATCAGGCATCCTTTCCTACATACGTATATGTTGGACAGTAGAGAATAGTTGTTATAGTTCAGAACTTGTATATAATAATGTCTATGGCGAGTCGAAGAGCCTCTGGCAGATACACTATAGCGAGGATAAGCCAGGTACTGCGTGAGCGGGCGAGATCTGTGGCGGGAGCCAACTACAACACTCAAACCCACCCAACCTATTCAATCACATAATCAGCTAGAATCGGCGTATACGTAGCCAGTATATGGGGGATGTATTGATCAACTGAAAAGAATCGCGTCCGTATGTATGTTTGTGCCAAAAGAAAAGCGTAAATCATCACGATATAAATACATGAATCTGGCAACCTTGCTAACTGGTACATACCCCTGAACACAGGGTTAGTACTCGCCACGATGTTGATTAGGACTGCAATTTTTACTTACCTACCCATAGGTATCTATTAGTTTTCCGCATTGCTTTCCCTAATTGGAAAGCTTTACCAAACCGCCCTACCAATTTCAAAAAGGGAAGGTAAAGCTTGAGAAGTTAAGACCAGACCCCCAAAAACTCTGAAAAAGTGGGATGGCTTCCTATTGGTCCAGATAAAATACCTAACGTAGAAAACTAAAATCGAAATGCCTCGCATTTCGATTTTCACCGTATCAAAATAGAAGCACCTGACCTTAGGAATAGTAAAGCTTTCTATTTTAAAGACAACTAGCTTGGCACTATAGAGTTTTATCCCTTAATATCTACTACCTAGAATAACCCTTATTGCTAAGCTCATCCTCTCCATTTCTATTAACTTTACGGCTTTTTTTATACGTAACCTAACGCTAAATACTATTTTTATACAAGCTAACGCATAATTTATGCTTCGCATAAATAATAAAATATTAAAATAAATTAAGCTTAATTATAACTAATTATATTATTAAAATATATTATTAAATAAATAGCAGTTAATTTATAAATAAATTTTTTATCGATAAAAAAATACAAAAAAAAAAGCGCTTTATTTTTAATAATAACTATTTATTACTATATTAAAATAACAACCGCAGCTATTTTAAAAAGCTTTTTTTTATTTATAACTATTTTTAATTTTATAAATATTGCTTTTTATAAGCTGCATAACTTACCGCGTGTTTACTTTTAAACTATATTATATATATATTTAAATTCGTCTTATTAAAAAAAATTAAATAATATAAGTTTTAAACTATTTATGCCGAAACGCGCCGATTACAGCCTTTTTATATATATTTTTATAGTTTCCTTATATTTTTACAGCTTTTTTATACTATTATAATTTTATACCTAGTTTATTATAATTATTACTACTAATATATACTAATAAACTTTATTTTATAAATCCTATTTATTTTTAATCTTAAATAATTTTATATATTTATTTCTTTACTTTATTAACTAATTATATATAATTATTTGTAATTATCTGCAATTATTGCGGCTATACTTCCTAAAACAAAAGCCGCCGCTGAAAATACCCCTTCCCGGCCCCAGAAAACTTTAGCTCGTAAAAAAAAAAAAACAGCAGTCGCTAAATCAAAACAAAATACCGCCAGCGCAGAAAAACCCAGCGCAACAACTATAAATTCAATTTTAAGTTTAATTCTAAATACAACTAATTTTTCGCTAAATACTAATATTAAAAACAAAACTAATTAAAAAATTAATAAAATTAATCTACTTTAATTAAACTTATTTATAAATATCCTTATTTTTATATTAAATAATATATTATTAAATAAACGTTTAATTAATAATAAATTTACTTTTTTTATTTTAACTATAATAAAACTAGTTCTAGTTAAATATAATTTAATATATTATTTCTAAATACTTTTACGTTAATCCAAAACTTATATTCTAGTAGCTAATTAAAGCACGTTTAACGTAAAAATAACTTGTTAGCAGTATATAAATAAATTTAAATTAATTTATACCTATTATAAAATAATTATATATAAATTTTAATTAGCTTATATAATAACTTTATTTAAAAATATTTATTTATAGCTTAATTTATTTTTAATTTTATTTAAATAATTTTTAACTAATATTTTTAAATTATTAATTAAAATTATTAAATAAAATATAAAATTAATTATATTTAACTAACTACGTTTAATTAATATATTTAAAACTATTAATATAAATTTAATTAATTTTAATTTTTTTAATATAATTAAATTTATCCCAGCTATATTTGCTAAAAAATTAAATAAAACTATTTTTCTTTAATATAATATAAAAAAAATTAAATTAATTACTATTTTAAACAATATAACTTGTTTAACCGCTACTATAATAAACGCTAATTTTAAAAATATTACAAATAATTATATTATAGTATAAACATTTATATAAATTATTAAAAGTAAAAATAATATATATATAATAATTTAAAAATCTTTAGTAATAAATATATTTATTTAATTATAAATAATCTTAATATTAATTTTTATATATTAGTTATATTTATTTAAATAAAATCTAATATTAAATTATATTATTATAAAAAATTATTTTTATATTTAAAAGTTTAAATTTGAACTTTTAAATATAATAAATAATAATAATATAAATAAATTTATTTATATTGCAAAAATACGTTATTAATTAAATATTTTAATAGTTATAGTTTTAATTATTAGTTAAATTAAGCTAATATTAATAAAGTATTTAAAATGTTAAAAAAAGTTAAGCTTTTTTTATTTTTATATTATTATAAAAAAAATATTAAATAGTTTATATATAAATTATTATTATAATAATAACAAATTTAATTATTTACTACGTAAAAATTTTAAAATTAAATATTAATTTAAATTATTATATTTTATTTATATTAAATTAACTTATTTAAATAAAAAAACTTATTAAATATAAATAAAAATATATAAATAATAATATTTTAGTTATTTTTTTATTATTTTGTTTTTTTATTATAATTAATTTTAATAA
>MU383979.1:0-108656 GCA_022495065.1 Xylaria telfairii | reverse complement strand
TTGCGGCTCCTTGAGGCTGCGTGTCTTGCCGGGAGGCTGTATGTCTGGACGGAAGGCTGGCAGGCGTAGGCACCTGGCTTGGTCCGTGTGACAGAATAGTAGTCGGGCGTGGAAGGAGTATGCGTGCTGTGCTGAAGCAGAGATTTATACAGAATTTATTCGACCAAGATAGGCTAGTAACGAGCAAAGTCCCCTAGGATACTCAATTTTCCAACTTGTAGGCAATAACTTCTGTCGCTAGGCAGTGAAGAATTACGGGGAGGATGAGCAATCATCCTAAATGGACAACACAAATGGCATTTTTGAATAACCCTATAGAGTTGATACATTTTGTATGATAAACCCAATAACAACCATATTAAACTGATTGTTAATAAGTTGTCTCTGCTAAAGCATCATAGCAAACCATTCCTTCAATTCTAGATCTGACGATTCAGTCATGGTTTCTACGTCGGTTTTATTTGATTCTCTCCAAACTAATTATAGACCTCGCACTACGTTAATATTTAGACATCAATTTCAAGGAAGATCATTTTGTTTGGCCAATATGAATAGATCTACTCACTTTCGAATTTAGAGCACTTGTTTAATTATCGACGATGTCGAAAGAGAAGATGCGTCACCAAGATGGGATCGTTATTTTCGAAACTCTGGCTGTTTGCCACTATCTAGATGTTTTCAAGCCCCTTTTCTTGCTGGTAAGAGAGGACCAGTAGAATAGACCTTGCCTAGTTTCTTGTTGTCGAGTTAAACCCGCTAATTAGCAGTATTTGCCTCTATGGTGTTCGCTATTTTATTTAGACTTCTCTCCCATCGTACGCCCATCAACTTCTTTCACAATAGTCAGTATTGCCAACCTCTTCGTAAGAATTCTACGAGTTTTGTGATATCTCTCAGGTTGAAGCATAGTTATCTATCCCTGCCGAGCAGCATGGGGAAAAAAAGTACGATGGAGAGCATCTAATATCACTGTCACGGTCATTTATCACATGCCTAAACACAAAGCATGTATGTATATAGATGAACGTCGCGTAGCATCCTCAGGACTACTTCCTCCTCGGGCCAAGGGCGACGGGTAATCAGCTAATTATCACTCAACAAGCAATTGCACGAATCCTGTTTGAAGATGCGAAGAGGTAGTGGAGATAAATAGTAGTATTGTGTCCTCGCTTAGGAGTGAGTAATTGAGATGCTGACAGGCCAGCAGAGGAAGTTTACGGAATTCAGGCCGAAATGCAGCCCGTAGCTAGGAAATAGCAGTCTGTAGGGACCACATCTACCTGCTTATTACACTGTTGTACAATTTTGAGAGCTGAGATTTACTTGCGGAACAAGCGTCGTAAATCAGTTATCCATCCGCCACCAAAAACTATTTCGAATATCCATCGTATCGAAAAACTAGCGGAGACTTCTGTAAGCGCAGCGTAGCGGGCGAGTGGCGCCATAGTACCTACTATTGGGGCACCTGTTCCGTTGGCGGTGGGAATTCGGTGTCGAATGTTGTGTTCACAATACCGAACGATAGCGCGTAGCCATATTTCCAGCTGTCGGCACCAGGCAAGACGTCGTTGGGGATGATGTCCTTGCGGGCTTCCTTGATCTCAGAAGTGTTCGTGCCGAAAAGATCGTCGCGCTGAATAACGAAGTCGGGCGTGATCTGCTCATCATGTGTGAAGCCCATGACGAGCTCGGGGACACCGACAGGGTACGGGGCGTCCTTCTGATCATATCGCCAAGTATGGATCGTCTTTCCGTACGTGTTCACAAGAACATCCTTCATGATTGTATGGTCAACTGGGCCAGGCATACCAGGTTCGGTGAGGAATCCGCTGGTAACCTCGTAGGAATGGCTGTGCCAAAGCTGACGTTCTTCAAATAATGTTAGACAAGGGTTTTCTCTCTCTAAACCGAGAAATATAGAAGAGTCAATACCTTCGTAATCCAAGGTCGCGAAAGCATCCTCAGTGATGATGTACTCAATTCCAGCAAGGTGAGCCGGGGTCGTGGCAGTATTATACACCACACATTGGAGCATATCGTCTCGAATTATGACGCAATAATGATTCGCGGAAACCTCATAGTCCGTGTCTTCGAAAAATAGGGGTTAATATACTGATGTTTACAAAACAGTTTACAAAACAATGATAATAAGGGGGGGGAAGTTACTTACGACCTGAGACGAAGTGAAAACCATTGAGAAAGAGCACAGTACCCTGAGGACCAGCTAAACCAAATGGCAGGGATGCAAATATGTTTGCCGGGAAGAGGGCCATCAGACCAACCAACGTCAGAGGGAACTTGAATGGGCACATGGTGGCGGAAATGTTGGTTTGGTGTACAGTTAAGAGGCTCGAGATCTTGATGATGAAGTCTATTTCCACTATCCAGCCAGTCCGGCTGCGATGAACTTATATAGACGCGTCTACAAATGCAAGACAAATACTGTCGCTTGGATTCGGGAGATGGCCGCCGGCATAATACCAAATCTCCCAACCTTTGTCGCGCAAGCCCATGTCGGTCGGCGACCGCAAATTTTGCCCTCTGCCGTAGGCAATATCTCCTTTGCGAGCGGCATTTTCCTAGCTCTCAGCTTTCGGAACCTGCTGGTTTGCCCATTATGAATCGCATGTCTAGTGGACTGCTTTTCCCGAGGCCGAGCGGATGCTCTCAAGTTTGGTTGTTGGTGACAAATGATAGGCTCGTGGTCGCCGATTACCTCTGCATTTCGTAGCTCGAGTCCTCGAATCACCCCTGACGACACCAGAATCGAGCATAGTTTCGTGCGGCCGCACCTAACTTAGGTCGCCGATTTCGTGGGGAAAATTAGTCCCTCGGATTTATGACGATATCTTTCCGGGTGGCGAGAAACCGAGTTTTCCCACAAAATGAGCAGGTTATGATGACCCCATCGTTCGACCGCTTCTGGGCGTTGGTCGCATTGAAGGGTATGGGTACAGCACAGCACGTCGCTGTGTCAGCTGGCCAGGGCCTAGGGCCCTAGAGTTAGAGCATCGGAGTGAGTGGGGTTTGACTTGATTCACGGCATTCAAGCCGCTCACTGATCATAAGAAACTTGTAGGTTCCAAACGAGAACGGGCTCGGGCCTGTGGTGATAGCAATATAGTTAGGACATCCGTTGAGAACAAAATCAATCTTACAAGAAGACTGGACGACGTTGATAGTTATAGGCGTGTCGTTGATGTTAGCGTTGAGCACGCCATTGCCCATGTCGCATTGAGTGCTGTAAGCTTGAGCGCCGGCTCAACGGCTGAAGCGGGTGTCGGGTCTCTCGACCCCTGCTTGCCTATAGGGATTTTAGTCTAGTCCAAGCAAGTTCTTACAATTCGACAAACTTAATTGGTTCGGAATGAAGATCGATTCTGAGCATGGGTAAGTTTAATAAGGCGAGTCCCGGGACCTAACGCCTCAAGCCGTCAAATCATTGTCGAGGTTATTTAGTAGCTAGCTTAGGTCATCGCGCTATCTTCACGTTCGATCGTTCCTCAAGCCCAGATCTTCAGTTTAGGTTAGCTCTCCACAGTGGTGTCTGGGGAAGACGGGACTTTGCGTAGTACCTACCTCACCTAGGGAGCGACCCCTGTAGCCTGACCGCAGAGATTATCGAAGCGCCTATTTAACGTCTCATTAAATCGGCGTAAGAAATACAATAGGATGTAGTCCCACGTGCAATCCCGCGGCCTAGAAGTTTTAGTATTCCTATGCTCTAGTTTTAAAGGTACTAGGAACAGGATCATTGCCGACTATCAACAGCAGTCTGGACTCTTCCCCTGAACACAATCTCGTCAGCCGACAGACTTAGATTCGATTATGAATCTTGATTCTGTCTTCTGCATGCCTCAATTTTTCACGTATATCTAGACCGGAGCTAATCCCTCATAACCCTTGGCCAACTCATCCGGCACCATCCGGACTTCATCTGTGAGGCGCGAGTCGATTGAGGCGGCTACTACGGAAATGATACCTAACGTCTTGGGCTCAATCTCCACCTCCACTAACACATACTACAGTAGAGCGTCACGCGCCTGGCGGCGCAGGTTCACCATCTTCACCTTGGCATCGAGCAGAGCCTCCTGCAGGTAATCAGCATTTTGATACAAGCTATGGATTGACCGAAACACAGGTGAAATCTACGACTAAACCTCTAAATTCGTAGATGCGCATTTGCTATCCGCATTTTAGAAGTTTTGGAAAATTACAGGAGTGGGACCATATTCAAGCGAATCCCCCGGCGATGCCCATCCCTACGTCCACTATCGGTGAGTCTGGATAGCTGTACTCCTTAACCTGCTTCCCTGTCGCCTCTATTGTCCTGAGGTTTTCTACACTCTAACGCGCAAGGTCGACTGGATCCCACATGGCTCTACTGATAATTAATGCTATTTAAGTTATATGAAGTACCCGCAACTATTCCGTAGTAGCCTCACGACTCCGAACTTGATCTCCTTGATCTGGCATGTACGTATTGGTCTCCATACAATAAAGCGAACACATCCTCGCGTCTAGAAAGGATTTACCTACCTAAATGTGAACTCACCTGACGGCTTGAATGAGCCGTAGTTAACCGCAAGACTCAGGTAAGCAATCTAGTCATCTAGTTGACTCGGTTGTTTGTTGTATTGGCATTACTACTAAGTGCAGGGGGATTAGTAGTGACAAATGAGATAGATATAAGTTATCCTTCTGCTTGTTTAGTCATTGAACGATATGAATCAACATGCGGAAAATAGTGGGTCTACCCCTAAACAACTGTCCGCAGGTGCCCTTCCAAAGCAGACACAGAACGTAATGGGGCAGACAAGGCAAGAAATAGAATCAGCTACAAAGCAGAACATCGTCGCAACCGCGCAAAGCAAGCATAAGAATAGGTCAATATTGGCGAGTTGACATAGAAGTACTAGTATCTGTTCACTATGCTAATAACTATTATCTAGAAGCGCGAAGAATAATGGGAACAAGCATCGCTTAATTTGAGCCGTACACAAAAGTTGCTGGCTTCAAAGTATCATGAATTCAAATTCTTAAGCTCTTGTCTGTTCTTAAAATCTCTAATAGTCTGCTCCTCCCCAAAGCTCGGCCACATGCACCTAATAATGGAGAAATTCTAGAGAGATGATCTCGTAGCAGATTCGTTTGTGTTTTCGTGTTTTCGTGAGTACATGAGAGGATTATTGTTTTCATAAAAATTAAGGAGGGGCATATAACGACAAACCGTATTCAATATGGTGTTGTGGGCTCCATCCATACAAAGCTAAGATGACACCGTTTTGAGGACGGTTTCTTCATGCATAACTTGTACATAAATGCAAGTCCCTAGCACAGCGTCAGCCATCTAAAAGCGGCGAACGCGCTAACCCTAATTTGATACACTCGACTTGATCGCCGCTGAATGGGTCCCAGGGCGCCAGGGCGGCCAAATTGAATTCAGCCGAGCAGACGGATATCACTTGCATCACCTTCAGGGGCAAACGCAACCCAACTTTGGCCAGTTCGACCAATAAACTAGCCGAGCCTGTCTCAATAATAGACGGCCATCTCCCCGTCCTCGACACTAATATAAAATCAATTTGAAATACGTGGCCCGTAGGTGTGTCGCACCGCTATGTAACGAGTTGGTCATCTCGCGGAAAGGTCTGAGCGTACCTACCCATAAGTAGAGAGGACGTGAGAGATCGAATGGTATCGACCATCTACTTATCTAGATACACCATATTATATTGATGCTTGAACTGTTAATGCGGGGATTTCGAGACCGGTCAGTGGTTCATGTGTCTTATAGATCTTGATATAGCCATCGTGACTATTAATTGGCGTTTGGTACCAGGAAAGTCAGATGAATGGTATTGATTAAAATAGCCTTCTCGATAATTATTATACCTCCAGTTCCCTATAGTTTTCTCACGTGGTTATCGCATTTATTGCACCCTCTCCGCGGTCTTGAACAATAAGTTGGCAATGCATTGCTAAAGCTGGAGATGTAGGTAATATCCTTTTGGGTAGGCCGAGTTCGTCGCAATAAGTTTGGGGCCAACGGTTATGAAAACCTTCACATGTCATTTGGGAATGCCTCTTCTTACGTGAATTATTACTAAAAGCTAAAGTAAGCTCTTGTTCTGACCGAACAATCCTTACTTGGTGAACTTCATGGCCGCTAGCCAGAACTGCGCTGTTCAAATGGGATCAGCTCAATAAGACTAGTTTCCTCAAAGTCCACCACGCCCCTCCTGGTTCGGCTGAGCGTTCTAGAACAGAGTAATTCTAATAGTTTCCGTGTTGAACTTAATTAATCGAAGTCTATTTATAGCCGTGAGAAGGGACTGATACAATGTTCATACGGAAACCACAGCCAATATTGGGGGAAATCACTCAAAGGGATGGGAAACGTCTTGTCCAAAAAATGTTGTGTTAATAAAATCAAGGAGAAGAAAGATACCCAAGTCTAGGTCTAGATATCTAAGTCCGATGACCCCCTAAATTCAATTTCCCCTTAGTCCCATATCGGGTGACATAAAATTCGACTCCTCCCTTACTGGTTGACCACCACCCGCACCGCCTCAGCGCACATGAATTGCCCGCATTGGCCTTGATCCTAATATTCCTCTTCTTCTGCATCACATTCATCTAGCAGTTTCTTTGCTTCTTTTACGAAGGCCTTTGCTTCCTTCCCGAGTTTGCTTGACTCTTCGACCTGACTTGCAAGATCTCGAGCTTTGTCGCGCTCACCATCATCTAGCGCCCAGCGTGCTAGCAACAGCTGCGATCGAGGTACGAGCAATGAGATATATTCATTATATCCCTCGTCCTTAACAGGGGTAATTGCGAAGTGTTTAGTTGCCTCATCCAAGCATTGTCGCAGGCGAACTTTCGCCTCTTGACGGTTGCGGTCGTCTTCATACAACAATGCTGACTGGAAGAGCATATGAATACGCTGCAGTCGAAGTAAAATAATATCACCCGTATACTCTTCGGGTTTGTTGAAGGCCACATCGGTACACTCAATCGCTTTTTTCAGGGCAGCAATCGCCTGTGGAAATTTAGACAACATGGCCATGCAGTTTCCCAGTGCGCGCCACAGTCCCATTTCCTTAGGGCGCAATACTACTGCCTGACGATAGTAGTCTAGGGCCATTTTAGGCTTCTGAAGGGCTTCGTACGCCTTACCAAGGCCATAGAAAACCTTGTAGTCACGTTTGCTCAGACCAATGGAGCGATGATAAGAGCTTAATGCGGCATAGAAGTTCCCCATGTCCATGTATTTGTGCCCGAGGTATGTCCAAGCAGGTGTACAGTTTCGATCAAGGGTTACCGCTCGTCGAAAATAGGTGATGGAGTCTTCGTGGCGTGACGACATGGAGTAGAAATACCCGATGGCGCAGCAGGTCTCCGGTCTGAAAGGTTCGACCGAAGAAGCGATCTGAGCCGCAAACGCGAGCGCACTTCGAGAGTCCAGGTTGTATAGGACATGCGCGTAATTTTCCAAGAAATCGAAATATCTTGGATTGGAAAGAAGCATTTCGGCGAAGATTGAACGCGCGGATGCGAAATCTATATGATAATTAGATTGATTCGCTTAAATAACGACGGCACAATATATTCACCATTCATGTGATGATACACCAAAGCCTCTTGTCCCTGGACAAATAAACTGCCGGGAAAGATGATCCGCATCTTCGAGATGTCCGACAGAAGTTGTGGTGTGGGCAGATGGACTTCTTGTCGAGCGCATATCGAAAACATATACGCCATAATGCTTGGTTGCAGCTGTGCACAAATCTCATCCAGCTTAGAAGCTGTTAGCATTGTAGTCCCTCAACGCATTGGACAGGAATACCAACGTGTTTTGCATTACGAACCAAGCCACACAGTTCCTGCCATGCTCCCCAGTTCCAGGGGTTCAATTGAACACTCTTCACTATCCATGTCGTAGCAAGATCGCGGTTCCCTTGCTTCTCTAGGATCATCGCATACCTGCGAATCGGTGGTCAGCTGCGTATTAAAGTTGTGAATCATTTGCAGAAGAATCATACAAATATTCCAGCCATCCCTCACCAGGTCCATTCTCCGGATGGCGATCCTGGCGGAGAAGGAAATTTTCCGCGATAGACCTTACGGTCATCAGTTGCTTGTTAGTTACTAGACCCGTGTCTGAGGGGCCAAGCACTGGGCCAGCTTCTTCCATCTTCTGTTTTTCACCTACTATCAGAAGAGCATACAAAGCAAGAAATAAACCCCGTTGACTAATCGGTTCGCGCGGAACACGTCCATGTCTTCGCCAAGAGACCGGCTTGTCACTCCGGAACATAGTGGAATGCCCAGAAACTACGGTTGGCAGCAGTGTGTCAGCGCACCGCTGAAATTCATGGCAATCAAAAAGAGCCTTTGCCATGAGATACTTTGGTGTTTCCTCTTGCTCAAGCAGTAATTCTGCTCGGTTTCGCTTTGGTTGTAGAAGTAGGTACGCGGGGTAGTTCACTGTTGGATCGTTGTCGTCATTGGGAAGAGCAGCGAGATGCTCTGCTGCCCTATTGGTTTCCGTAATTGTGAGCAAAAAAGATCAGTACAGTTAAATAAAGTGATCGACTTACCATCTGGCAGAGTGGTATAGACAACGCTCCGAACAAGCAAGGACTGCATGTTGGAGCATCCGTTTTAGCCCTAGGCGCTGTTCTGGGGAGAGGCTCATGGCTGGATGCTTACATATGCCTCATTGAATCTGAACAGGAAGAAAGATGAGTCGGGTGGGTAGAAGACCTGGGCCCAAGGTCGGGGGGCCGGGGCCTTGTATTCTCATGGCTGTGAGTAACGATCATCAATGGGAATTAGCTGCGGCCCAATTAAGTGCCTGCCGATCGTATACGAAGCGACGGGTAGAATGATCACGAAGAAGGATGACATGTATCACAGAAATGAGGTCTTGTTGACCGAAAATAGATGACTACCACCCTAATAGGGTGTCCATAATGAACAGGCAGCTAGGCTAGGGAGTCAACCGTATCCTATCTCCTTACCCAGACCCCCTCCACTGGCACACCTGGCACCAGCTGCGCATTGTCCAAGTATTTTCCTCCGTCTACTCGCAGTCTTCACTGAGAATACGATCATCGAGGTAATATGGATGTCGAAGATAATTAGAGATTGTGTATTTGTAGTTCGACGATAAGTCCCGGAGTTGTATGCAGATATGCAAATTTAAGAGCCTCTGGAGTTTAAAGTATAAGCCTATTCTTAGCGCGATAGTTCTATAGCACTAGAATCTCAAGCGAACACAGACCCTTCTCCGATCTAGGAAACAGGCCACGTACACCCCTCGCGTTGGACGAACGCATTTTTTGTCAAAATAGACCGCTTCTTGTTGACAAACCGTGTCTACGAAAGGATAAACGTCATGTCAAGGTCTAGACGAATGTCGTTACATCAAGCAATGAGGTGCCAATTTACACGAGTGCCTTGAATACTAGGCAGAAAGACCTACTAATATCCAGTTAGAATTGACTCTGAACCCTCTATTAGACGCATTAGGTTAGTGATTTTCGCTTATAGAGCGGTTTTGCGTATGCGGTTAACAACGGGGTGACCCGAGCCATTGAAGGGTGGTAGTCAGTTGGTAGTCACAGTGAGGGACATATCGGTCGTCGAAACACAAGCAGCAAATCCTGTGCACGAATTCTTAACCGTAACTATATAAGCGCGTGTTCCCATAATTAATCAGTCAATTCATTGCGAAGCAATGCATATTGCATGTTATGTCGTGATTACCACGCTATGAAGGCGTGCTCCGTTTGGACCCAATCACATTCCAGGAAAGCAGTGCCGTTTCACCGTGGCGCTGTCGTTATCAGCCTCCTTCACTAGACAAGGTTAGTAGTTTCTGACGCCATCGTGCTCTTAACACTCGATAATAAAAGTCGCGGTGGACGTTATTTAAAGTTCTGAGGTCGGTAAGTCTTGCGATGGCGGCAATCGTTTGATGATTTCATATTTACGGGAATACTAGCACTTCCGTTCAATTGGGCAACACGAACAACTCTGGTCCGAGGGTATACCTTCGTATATACTCATTATGGCGGAGACCAAAATTGGCAAGACTGGAAATGTGTCGCAGAGCCCAGAGCCCTCTGTCTCCGAAGCAGCTGGTCCTATGATCAATGAGAAGTCCCTGTTGAAGAAGATTGACGCACATCTACTGCCAGCTGTTGGGTAAGTAGCATTGAAATCCTAAAATAACTCATAAGATTTACGGGTTGTGGGATACACGATCGATACTAATCGGCCGGATTATACAGTATCTTATATCTGCTCAGTTTCCTAGACCGAAGCAACGGTAGGATCATACCACAACAGTTCTTCCACCTTCCGAATCGTCTAATACCTGCGCAGTGGGCAATGCAAGAATCGAAGGTCTCCTAGTCGACTTGAACATGAGTAAGTCACCGCTTGTAATAATTGTTGACTATTTCTGACAGAAGATTCCATCGCAGCTGGAGATCACTATCTCATAGGCCTCAGTCTTTATTTCGTTGGATATGTACTATTTGAAGTAAGAATTGTATACCACAGGAGCGCAGCTTATTTGAGCAAAGCTAATAGGTATCAGATCCCATGCAACATCGTTCTAAAGCGGTCCAGCCCGAGAGTCTGGCTCCCAACTCTAACCATCATATGGGTAAGTACTCAAGATCCTTTCTACGGCATAGGAGACCTGTTTCAGACTCGGGGATTTCTTATTTCTCGATTAGAACGCTGAATTTACTGAGGGAATATAACATTATTTACATTGCTGACTCGTCATCACAGGGAATAGTCGCCACATTGATGGGTATAGTGCAGAACGAGGCAGGGTTTCTAGCCGCCAGATTTTTCCTCGGCGTGGCAGAGTCAGGTTTGTTCCCCGGTGTGACATACTACTTCTCTATGTGGTATAAGAGAAGGGAACGACAATACCGAGTAGCTCTTTTTTTCAGCGCGGCATCATTAGCTGGTGCATTCGGAGGTGCCCTTGCATATGTAAGTAGCTACTTTAAATAGCAATCCTCTAAGAGCAACCCCATTGCTGACACTACTAGGGTATCGGTAGACTAAAGGGTGTCGTATGGGAGAACGGATGGCGTTGGATCTTTATACTTGTAAGTTGGCGCCTTTTTCCGCATACGAGTTTTGAAAGACTGACTTCGTAAAAGGAAGGCATCGCGACGGTGCTCATTGCTACTGCGGCCTTTGGGTTTGTTCATAATTACCCAAGCACGGCCAAATTTCTCAACGATGAGGAGCGCAAATTCATTCATCAGCGCCTTGCCGCAAACAGCGACGCGACTCACCAGGAAGAATTCAGCTGGGCCGCCGTGCGGGAAGCCCTCCGAGATCCCAAATGCTGGCTATACGGATTGGGATTCCACACTTTGAGTCTCCCGCTCTACACTCTATCCCTATTTTTGGTTAGTAGCACGTAATATGGTTTGATGGTTCATTGTGTTAACCAACCCTCTCAGCCAACCATTATCACCAATCTAGGCTACAAGGCCGCGACGGCGTGAGTAATTCTCGGAGTCATTTTCTTCTTGCTCTGGCAGCTTTCAAAGCGTAAACTTTTCTTTCTGGGTCAATACAGTGTCCATAAGCCGTTGAAGCCCTCAATAACCCACTCAAATTGGCGATAACTGACTCCGAGTGTTGCAGACAGCTTCTAACCGTACCCCCGTATGCCTTCGCATTCGGGACAACGGTGGCCGTAGCCGTTTTATCGGAGCGTCTGGCAAAGCGGGCAGTGTTCATCGCGGGCTCATCCGTATTTGCCGCGATCGGATACTCGATCCTACTCGGAAACACCAACCCGGTGGCGCGACCAGGTGTGAGCTACGTCGCCGTGTTCTTCGCGGCGGGCGGCATCTATCCCGCAACGGCACTCGTCCTGTCCTGGCCCACCATCAATGTGTCAGGCCAGACAAAGCGGGCCATCGCCACCGCCATGCAAATCAGCATCGGCAACGTGGGTGCCGTGTTGGGAACCCAGCTATACAGGACTCACGATGGACCACGGTTCATCGTGGGACATTCGTTTGCCTTGGGGTACCTGCTTGCCAACGTCATAGTTGTGACCATTCTAGCTCTTATTCTAAAGAGGGAGAATAAACAACGAGAATTAATCGCTGAGGAGGTCAAGGATGTCGGGGAAATCCCAGACTGGAGAGGTGATGTTGATCCGAGATGGAGATTCGAGTATTGATTTGTCCGCTATATTGGTGAGAGCTTGGCGCAACTAAGCTCTTCAGAGCACTCTCCAAACTAATCTACTAGATATTCAGGGGATTTATTGAGCTGATGTTACATATTATCGCTCTGCGTATCGCAGCCCTTGCGGCTCGCTAACGCTTACTCTATCGTACAAGTATGGCACTTCTCTATAGTTTCCAATACATTTCTAAGGAAAATCACTTTCCACCTTACATAGACATAAACCGTCTAAAGGCCGAGTTATCTAGAATAGGAAATTCACCAATCATCGCAATATCATGGGTTGGCGAAGTAATCGAATGCTTGCCCATGGCCATCTCTGTGAGAAACCGGCCGAGTTCTAAAGTAGGGCTATGAATACTCGGTAACCCCACACGCATAGGCGTCAGAAGGATAGGCGACACCAGGCGGTAAGCTAGGGGGGGTGTAGGGATGTATTTTTTGATGGCTTCGTGGGCGCCGGCATCTACTGCTGCTGGCCGGACAGAGCTGGCCTGGAAAAGTGGATTTTTCTTCCGCAATGCCGCGAGTGCAACCTCTGTCTCGCCCTTCACGCGGCCAAAAATGGGCGTAAACCGGCCGGGCTCTTGTGTTGCCCCGCGGCCGGAAACGTAGACGAAATTGAACGGCTTATTATCGCCGGCAAGACCCTGGAATGCATCGCTTGCAGCAAGCGCATAGTCCTTCGTTATCTTCACATAGTCTCTAATAGGGGGTTAGAGTTGCTCAATAAACAGAATGGCCGGCGAGGGACTGCGGATTAACTGACTCCTTGTTAACTTGTGTCTGGCTGATGCCCACTAGTAGGTTCAAAAGTTAGTGATAAGTCTCTATTGGGTGTGTTCCATGACGTAAAGAACCCGAAGGCTAGCGACCTCTCTAAGATGACGCGAAGAAAAAGAAAAGTGAAAGAAAAAAAAAATAGGAACCGAAGTTTCGCTTACAAGCCCATACACAGCCATGAGCGCCCCTAAGCTGCTCTAGGACCGCGGAGTCATATGCAGCGAAATCTTTGTGAATGATGACGTTGATTCGCGGATCTTTTACATCCTCGGCCATCTGCACCGGCCGGCGACTCAGTATTGAGATCTTTGTAATGTCTTTCATCTTGATCATGGCATCCAGGACACCAGACCCTACTAATCCCTGGTGAGTTAGGTTAGTATGTGGGCTATTGTGACAGCTGGCTTGGGATGGCATGAGCAAAGAAACAAAAGAATACACCATCATTAACGTACCGTCGCTCCAGTTAGTATTAAATGCATATTGTCGAAATGTCGTCAAGCGTTGTATGATGTGAGTAACGAGTATTAATGGAGAGAGTAAGAAAACCCAAGCCTACCAGCTTGGGGTCTCTTTAGTATAAATGCTTCACACCCCCACAACGCCCTAGATGCATGGCATGCAAGCACTAGCCCTAACTCCGCGGAGATGGGCGCCAACATCCCCTATCTCCGTCGAGTTGCATGATTGATTGAGCCAACAGCCAAGCAATTCATAGCTTATTACGCACTAGAGCTTCTGCCTAGTGCATACTCTTCTTACCAACAACCACACCCTTGTTTTATACGTGCTGACAAGGCTATAAAGATACATGTTAAAATGCAGCTTATTTTGAAGAGAACGTGGGGAAGGGGTGATTTATATATATAGATAGAAGAAGAAACATATAGTTCTATAATATTTTAATCAATAAGTAAGTGGTCCTGGCATATGCCTATAGACAGACTTGCCTGTACATGCAGACTAGTAAGTAGGTACCTAGTCTAGGTAGAGAGCCATAACACTCTAAACCGTCTACATTAAGATATCATGACAACTTGGGCCTACTTATATAGATCTATACTACACATTAGTCTGCTTACTAGTTGTATACAATTTCAGCCGCAGAGGGAGAGTTCTGCAGGTGAGTCCACATAACTACGTCTCCAAACACTTTGCTACTAGCTAGTCCGCAGAACCAGGTTAAGGTAAGTAATATAGATCTGCGTAGCTATATCTCATGACTAGGTGCCAGCCTGTACGTGTACGTCGGTATAAGCAGGTCTTTGTTACCATAGCCCTCGTGGCCGGGTGACTAGACGGATCCGGGGGCAATCAAAGCCGCCCGAAGGCCTACGGAAAAAATTCGTGCTGTTATACACATAATTCAAATGTATTCCCTCGTTGCAGTTCCTTTTGGTTATTTTGTTCTATTGTTAACCGTTTTACCGGTCCTATTTTACTATACATAGCTATTACTATTATGGAAATCGGCCTCACAATAGGCTAGAGCTTGTGTTTTAGAGCTTCAGCCACTTGCATTTAGCCATTATACATAACTACAAGGTTATATGAATTGACTCTCAGGCCGCGATGAATAAAGAACAGTTACGTACATCGCAATAATAACTTGAGTCCCCTTTCATTCACCAACACCTTGCATCTGTGGCTGTGCCGTACTACCCAGCCACCCCCTGGCAACTTCTATGTGGCTAGTTACCAACAACCGTGATTATTTTTCGCCTCGAATATTGTTTAAGAGGCTGTAAGACGGCCACCAAATTCGTGGTAATTGCTACTATCGTCTCTCAAAGAACCCCCGTTTAGTTTAGGATATTAACGGATCTTTCACTCTATTGCTATAGTGGTTAATGGGACTGGTACTTCTAACCGTCGTATCCTAGGGTCAGTCAACGAGAAGTCGTGAGTTCAGCCCTGCTCCAACAGCTAGTTGACGGTCATATTGGTTAATTTCGGAAGCACTTCCCTGATTTCTGTTGAGCTAACGAATGCCGTAGCTATGACGTGTAACTTGCGCGCAGCACGCGAGTCGGGACTGCGATGCCTACGGTCAACGCTTCAGGAGGCTAATATGACCCCTACCTGCGTATAGGATGTAACATTGCAAGATGTGCTCGTGTCGAGGGTGTATCTTTACATGTAAGGTAGCTACGGGAGTTGCGTATGGCCACTCCTCCATGATGCTTCGATTTAGTGACGACTTACCTGGCAGGAGGGGGAATGTTTGCCACAACTACTGATGTACGATTTAAGTGTTAGTAGTAACGTATTCGGAAGTGGCCATATACAGTAGTACCTACCGAAGCCCTGACTATCTTGCCTCGGATATTACCGGATCCTTTAGTCTATTGGTGTGGTGGTTAGCCGGGGGTTGCTGCTCCTGGTATCCTCCTTGTGTAGCATAGTACGACGGTTCCGTACGTGGCTTATTGCTACCCAACGTTTGGTTCAAATGAATATCCTGAAAATAAAATAAGATTATTTAACCAAAATAAGAATCGGAAGTCTATATCTGTCACGAAGCTCAAGTATACGATAGGCAATAGACTCTTGTTGCACAGGGGTTCTCAAGGCTGTGTGAGGCACTCTAGATACATATACAGAAGTCTCTTTTGTCTTTGTGCCTTGTGACAATCCCCGTTTAAAACATCAACAATCTCCCAAGGCACAACTTGGGAAACAATGGTCAGAAAACAACTCATCATCATCTCTAGGGGTTATAGAAGGGGTATGTGCGCTTGTAATAGGACTACATTGGTATGTAACTATCGAGGATCATGCAAGTTTGATGATCGCCCGCCACTCAGCCGGAGATGGTCAGTAGCGTTACAATTAAGTGGTTGCGGTGGCGTTTCATGGTGCATGTCGAACACGAAGAGATAGTTGCACAGGGAAGGAGGAGAGCTAACCGCGGGTAGCCACGAAAGATAGTCCAGATTGGGATCAGTCGAATTTATAGGTGGGGTTTTAGGGCACCAGTTCCGCCATCCCTCTACGTCCTACTTGTGAACTGCATCCTTTTTGGGAACACCCTCTTCTCAGCCTTACTTGTGATCGTAGGTTTACACGTGGAACTGTCACGCCTTGTCTGCTATGAAGATCAGCCCCGCCGGAGGGGCAATGCGGCTGGGAAATTGACATGGGGTTGAGACGGCTTACTACCCCAATTTAACGCTGTAAGTTATGTAACAGTGTGGGTGGTATGATGATGTTGTATAAGTAATCGACATGGTGACAAGGAATCCTTCGTTGTGATAAAACGATGTTGCCATTGGGCGTTCTGGTGGCTGGCTGAGTATGCACATTCGGTGAGAACCGGGGGGTTCTTTTACGCTGCACCTTGTTTCTGGTTGTATTTATACTTGCGGCAAATCCCCTGTCTTCTTAGACACGCGACAATATTATGATGTTTTGATTTATTGTCTCTAACACTTTTCTGTCCATGAGTACTGTCAGGTTAAAGTGAGAACAGTGGTCTTGTGACCTACGTCGCACGCATTCTAGCTCCGTTGAGCCTACACCTTCAAACTCTTATATATCATTCAATCCACTCCGCGAGCCACCTATGGCTCCAAATGTGAGCATTACTTGTTATTGAAGTGCTCTCGGTATGACTAATACTTCGAAAGTGGCACGAGGCACCCGAGGTCGCTGAACATAGCTTGCCCGAGGTATACCAACCCGGATACGTACATGAAGTCCATCTATCTCATCACCAAGACGACGTTTCGGCAAGGAACGGAAACTTTCCGCCGACCGGAAAGCCGTGGATAGCACGAAAGCGGGCTTGCGGCTGCTCAATCCTAGTCTTCATACTCTCGATAATTATCGCGCTTTTATCCGCCGCCGTAATAGGGCTTGGGGTCGAGACAGGCCTTCAAACGAGACGCGCCAATAATTCGGATTCAAAGCTGACTGCTCTGATGTCAAATGTCACCAGTATTACAGACCGAGGATGCTCCGCGAACCCCGATGCCGTTACCGGGACCACCTATACATCTCAGTGTAAGGTTATGACAACCATATGGTAGATAATTACAAGAGCTACCCGTTTAGCTAACGCGAGCAATAGTTCTTAATAGAGCGACCTTTAAGATTTATTGCAATGCCAATGCGCCAATTGCTCCTCTTCTGTCCCTTTTCGTTGGGAGTTTTGACGACTGCATCGACGCATGCGCTTTCTACTCGGTCGATATGGCCACCAACTTTCCAAACGTCTCAAGCACCAGGAATACGACCTGTTTCGGACTAAGCTATCTTCCGGAATGGACGAATAGGACTCTTGCTAAGAGTCTGAATGCGCCAGGGAATTGCTATTTGAAACCCGGACCCCAAAACGCGACAGCTCTTGAACAACCCCAGGGTGGTGGGATAGTCCACGCCGCACTGTTGAGCCAGTTTACGACACTTTAATATGGGCATGTCATTAATTCCCCTAAGTTTCTATATTTAGACATCAGGGGACGTCCACAACAGCAGTATATGCAATGGGACTTGAGTGGAGGTTGGTCTACGAAGTCGTATGGGTTCGATGTAAACTGGTGGGGAAACCATGGATGCCGATTAACGAACGGTAAATGGTCTCGGGATGGGCCTAGTAAGGATGATATCACAACTCGAGTATTCACTAATATGTAAAGGGCTGCAATACTGGATGAAAGCCAGGCGGTAGGGCAAATCTCTTGTGGAAAGAAATCTAGGGCTCTCAGCAGCCCCTCGTTCTACCAATCAACCATTGTCGCCACTGCGTTGCATAGAAGGAAGCGAATTACTCCGTTATCTAGAGTAGGACGAGTCTGAAGCGATGTTTACAGACCCCGTGTTGTGTCACATGAGGTTGCAATTAACACCTAGTCCTACATCTTAGGGTACATTATAGAATCCTTCGTAAGTCAAAAGCTGTGTCACGCATAAGTAATTCAACCAATCAATGGCATCATTCGGCGATTGCTGCATTGTGTTGTTCCGTGTAAGCCAGATATCTTAAAACCACCCGCCCCTTATAGTCTTTACCAGGTACCAAACTCATCCAACATGCCCACCTTGGTGGCTACCCCTGCATCTCACAAGCAGTAGGCTGTCCAATCACATTTATACCAATCCCAATGATAGAGGATATGTATTTACCACTGTAACCGTGCTACATAAGCTCAATGAAACGTTTGCTATCGGTCCCGTAGACTATGCATCACTGTTTCACCTTCTCTACGGTCGGTCGCGTGTCATTGTGCCATGAAAGGTGAAGTGATAAGCTAGGTATGACAAGCAGCGCTGGAGTAGGATTGATAATAATTATCTAAGGATTGTTTAACGAGGCTACCTCTGCCAATCTACAGTAGCCAATGGCAAGTCCTGATACGTTAGGTTGGAGCATTTGTGTCGGTGGAAGCGGTAGCACATCCACCCCGTCCCCTGTATCTAACATTCGAGACTCTGTTCGGACCTCATTGCATACATGGCATCTTAGACGTAGTAGCATGTGCCCGTTTAGCCACACATCTCACAATTGCACATGTCGCTATGGCTGTATGCATCATTATTTCGAAAAAGTGTTTGATATTCATGTGCGCAGCACAAACCCCTCCATGAACGGAATGTGCTGGTCTAGGTAGGCTGGGCAGAAATGGTTACTTACGCAGTCGTCCATCTCTCCGTTCACTATGTTTCTGTTGTGTCAGGTGATGAGAAGCGCAGATTGAAAATGGTGAGCGGTATTATGTCGGATAGCTATGGTTTGCTTGGGGAAGTGAGAACCTATACTCGGGCGCTCTTCTAGTGGCATCGAAATAGCGGTGATATAAAGGCGCGCAAGTCGGGTAGGAATAGTTACAACACCTGTGTCAATATCATGGCGGTGAGCGAAGGCACTGGCTTAAATGGCAGGTGCTCTCTGAATTGGCGCTCGATGATGTATCGTTACTGTACAGAGTAATCAAGCATTCCGTGTACCGCATGTCGGTGATGCAGGTGCTCCGGTTCACCCGTGGAGGCAGAACCTGTTGGTTGTAGATCTCTTTCGCCAAGAGTGCAGTATAGGGCTGGCGGGCTGATGTACTCGGGTCCTGCTCAAGTAAAGTATAGGATATGCGCATCAACGTTGAGAGGCGCACTCTAGTGTTGTAAGTAAGCTTGGACCCTGGCTGCAATTTATTATCTAATACCCGAGAACACGGAACCAATACTAAAGGTTGCCCGTGCTTGTGTCCCTATGCAATGACATGCAGATGCATCCTGACGTCGTGCGGGAATTGCGTTGATTGTTACTATACAGCATACCTACCTCAATGCTTCATGTTTTCACATCAGTTGATCGGTGGTTGTAAATCATGATTCTGGAGTTAGGTGGTAGATCAGAGCTGATGTGATTGCGTAGAGCTGAGAAGAGGGGGACGAAGCAGGTGGCCCGAAATGGATAAAATAGCTCTCGTGCTACACCGTATGTACATGGTAGAAGTCCGTGGAGAGGGCACTGGCTACCTATACTACTGGGACATGTAGGTACAGTACTTCCCATTCTAACGCCTAAGCTAAAGTCCGAACCGGTTGTACATTGACCCGTGGCACGCTGACCCGTGTTATGTTCTGATGAATTATCAGGGATCTAGTATAAGTCGAAGTTCTCTATGTTTGGTACGAATTAAATTGTCGGATGTGATGCCGTTTATTACATACATATGTAGGTAGGTATGGATGTACCTACCTATGTACATAACTGCACTTCGTTCCGTCACGTTTGCAGCCGACTTATACTTACAGTACCTCCAGCACCTGGGAGCGCGCCTAAAATACCTCTATCAGGTAAGGTAGGTGATTCGAGGTGGGGCAGATATGTAACCACGTACCTCGGAAGCACCGTTGATTGTGCTGTATGTACCCAAGGTACCTAAGTGAGATACATACATACATACACACTTACATACTCGTACTCAGTCGAGATATAGACCAGACCAGCTACTGTCATCATCTCATGCAATCTCATCAACATTCAGTCTGGCGACCCCTCAACCGCACCAACGCCTACGAACCCATCCAACGCGCATCACCTCGCTGAAGCTGCTTCCGAGGCATCTTGTTTAGTTGGGCCGTGGCCGCTGCCATGGTCGGTTGGCCATCTCAATTGCCCCGCTGTCATGTTCGCGGCCCTGGTTCGCCGTGCCGTTGCCAATGTCAGAAACATCGCCGCGAACGTCCAACTCAGAGGCAAAGGATGAGGAGCGCCTAGCATCGTGTTTCAACTGTAAAAAGTCAAAAGTCAAGTGTGTGCGGCCCGAAGGCTCCGTCACCTGCTCGCGCTGCACCCTGCGCAAACTGCAATGCAGCGCGCCGTTGTTCCACGTCGGCCGCCATAAGGGAGTGAAAAAGTAGGTCGCTCTATGGCGTGCATCGTCCAGCCGTAGATCTACTGCTAAAAACAACCCCAGCAAACACTCCGGGCTCGAAAAGGCTGTGTTCCAGATCGAACAGGCCTTGAAGAGGACCCATCCGGGTTCTGATCAGATCCAGGACTCCGAACAGTCCACCGAGTTGAGATATCTCCTCGAGAGGAGTCGAGATCTGCTCAGTGCAGAGCGAGGTCAGAAATCCTCCGGCTCTGGCCCAGGTAGGCGCCGTCATGATGTAGCCATCCCATCGCCCCAGCATTCGTCGACTTCACACGGGACGCCACCATCGCAGACCGACTCTCGTGACTGTGGTACTGTTTCTCAGACTGTAGATGATGACCAGCTGAACTTGGACGATGCCGAGAATCCCTTGCAGCTACTGGCCCGGACTTCCGAGCTGTTGTCCTCGATTGGTGCGCCCAACGGTAGGTCGGCTGCAGGTCACCTAGCGTCCAAGGCTCTTCCGAGCCGAGAAAGAATGGCCGGGGATAGCCAAGACGGAAATCTGCCCGTGTTTTTCGGCCCCTTTCAACCCCGTCTCGATGTTGGTCCGGATTTAGATCCTATTGAGCTTGGACTCCTCACACTTTCCGAGGCCGAAGCGTTATTTACATAGTAAAACAGCCCCCTCAGTTCTCAGCATCCTTGTCAGACTAATACTTTGATTAGTTTCTTTGACAATCTAGCGCATACAAGATGGGGAATCGACCCCGTATTGCATACGGTTGGCTTCGTCAGGAGGCGCTCAGCCTTCCTCTTCACCTCGATAGCTGCGGCGTCCGCGCTGTTCACGCCTTCACTCGAAGCCCTGCATAGGCGACTCTCGCGACACCGTCAGAAACTTGCGGACCTGGTCATGATCAAGCGTTTCAAGTCTGTAGAGATTGTCCTGGCTTTCATGGTGAACATTCCATGGATCCCCGCCGGCGAACACTGGGCCGACGATGAAACCTCGACATACATTTCCATGGCGTTGAGTATCGCGGTAGACTTGTATTTGAACAAGATCATCCTGCCTTCGTCACCGGATGCACCCTTCTCGAGAGACAACATACCGTCGTCTGATCAGATATCATCGAGGAGGGCCCTGAATGTAGACGGCTTCACCGAAATTGACCCAGTGTCTGAGACGGGTAGACGATTATTGAGGAGGAGAGAACGGACATGGCTGTCTCTTTTCGTTCTTGAGAGAGGGTAAGGCATCTAACACATGGTGAAAATTTCACTGACTGATGAATACTAATTATCATTACATAGCGTATGCCTAGCCAGAGGAAGAAATTATATGTTGCCTATGTCGCAGCTAATTGAAAACTGCGATCAGTGGCATCTCTGCGAACTCGCAGACCGTTGGGATGGCTCCATCGTCTCTGTCGCTGTCCTTCGCAGAGACCTGGTAAGAGCGCCTGTCATTTCTTCCTTAATAAATGACTAATGCACTTATCTCCAGGTGAAATTGATCACGACTCTGCGAGCGATCTGCGACAGCTACGTAAACGGATTTAGCGAGGCGACTATTGTCGAGAAGTATGCCTCACCAACTTTCAACATCCCCGGCGGTGGTTAACGTACTTCATAGATTGAAGAATGAGATCACGCTATTTTTCGACAGATGGTATCATACTTGGCCCTTTCAAATAGGAGATCTAGAGCGTAAGCTTTTCTTCATTCAATCTTACCATAGTAGTTTGTTGACAGTAGATATAGAGTTTGCGTTGCCTCCCTATGTAGAAATCCTCGCGTCCCATACTCGCTTATCCATGTACTCTAGCATCATCAACCATAGCACAGCGCCAGTGGGAGCGCGGCATTTTTTCCGAGCCGCGGGCCTCTCGTCCGCCCTCAACGTCCTACGTGTTGCGGTGCAAGGGGAGGGACAGCTTCGATCCATGCCAAACAACACCGCCATCATGATCTCTTTCGCCGCTTGCTTCGCGCTGCGAGTGAGCACCGTCGCCGATGGCAGAGGGTCGAGCCTGGCACCCAGCATCAGAACATTAATAGCGGAGACGATTGAAGTGTTAGATAGAATAGGATCGACACCGGTTCAGAGGAAGGGTCTTTCTTGTCTCTTCGCCGGACAGCTGAGGCAGATCCTCAAGCTCGCCTTGCGATCCGCAGAGACTGCACGGGTACCATTGGCGGAGAGTAATGGGGGTGTATCGAGCACCACCAACCCCATCTACGCCAATCCCAATCCCAATCCTAATCCCAGCCCCAACCCCAACCCCAGCGTCACGCACGTGGCTACCAGCCAAGTAGCAACGCAACTCCAGATTCCCACGGGCAACATGCCATCCGATTACTTACTATTCTCCACCATGTCGAACGACCAGCTGAATGAGGCCATCAACAACACGGACGTGGGCCTGGATGCCCTGTGGGAGGACTTCCAGTTCCAACAGGCGTCGGAGCTGGACTGGATGGACTGGAGCACGTTTGCATGATTGTTGATATATATGACCGGGGCGACGACTTATTAGCGAGGTGTCGAATGCGTGCATGAGTTGACCGGGGAGGGCGTTTTCGGAGAGCGGCGTTGTAGTGTACTGTAATGTCGGTCTACATACACCTAGTATTCAAGGGATCAAATCAGATGGACCAATAGTTATTCTCTGATTGAAATTTACACATCAACATGGTTGCTTACGGGAACCTGGGCAGATGCAACGTACCTACCAAGTAGAAGTAGGTATTGGGTTCTTGTGTCGCCTGGGCAGACGCTGGAATGCTACTATAGTGAAGTGTAGCGGGACCTCATTGGACGATGGGCAGTGTTCGTTGCTTTTTTCCCTCCGCTTCCTTATTACGTTGGCTGACACGGGAACCACTTATCGAACCAGGCATTGCCGGTGGCTGCGCGCTATATTAGTGCTGGGCAAGAGATACGGGCAGATAGATATACGGGGACCCCAGGGAACTGGCCGTGATGGGTTAGTCTGGGGTCTATTGAAAGCTTTGAGGCGTACAAGTACCGATAGCTAGCGATGTAGCCAAGCCGAACTCATAGTTTATACTGACGAGATGGTCTGCGTTCTAAAGTCCTTTTGAGTTTTAATTGGTATTGGGCCAATAATTGTAAGTAATATGCGAATGATAGACACGCTTATACTTGCTTCTTGCTCGAGGCAACTATACGCTACAGTAAAGACAGAAGAAGGTTTTGCTATGAAGTACAACTTGCACCCAATAGATTAAGTAGATATAATACCCCTGATTGTGCACACGACTAGCCAAAAGAGGAAACCATATAATTTCCTGAGATGTAATTTAAATATCCTACTTCCGACACATCTACTGTGCATCATATTCGTCGTACACGCTGAATTACATAAACTGACGTGGTCTGACAGCTTGGCTTCTGAGGAATGTAGTAAGTATAGCAGATTGCCGTACCTATTCCAAGGGGAGCGAAAACAGAGCGAGCTTGGCAATAACAACGATTGCACAACACAACGAAAAGACTACACCAGCGGGAAGGCCAGACTAGTCGGTCCTTTTTTTAGCACCGACTTTTCTTTTCCCTGCGCCCAAATCTTACTCAGAGGACATGGTCTGGACATGGCTGCCCTCGATAGGGCTTGGGGCTGGCCGTCGATGCCAGGTGATCAGTAACAGAGTTCCCCCCGTGAACTCTTATCCCAACAAGGACTCCATGCCTAGTAAACATGAGGGGTGTGTTACCCACCTACCTACTGTACCTAGCTGATCGAGGCCTGTCTCTTGGGACATCAGGTCAGGATCAGGTCTCTTACCCCCTGCACTACCCCGCAAAAACCAAGAAGCCCAAGAGAACTAAGACAAAAGAAAGTCAATCCTACTTATTTAGCTCCTCCCCGGGCCAAGCTCCTGGGCATAGCTTATATGATCTCGTGCCGTCCCCCGCGAAATCCTAATGTCCTTGGCCAGCACACCGTAGAGTGTAAGTGCAGTGCGAAGAGACGAATGCAACAATGTCGGAACAGGACTCGGACCAGAAACTCTCCAAGGCTGAGGGCGTCGATGAGCTCGAGAGCGTAGAGAACGGCGAGACGCAGACGTCGGAAGTTGACAGGAAACTCGAACGGAGGGTCCTGTGGAAACTCGACACTAGGTGCGTCGGTTTCGCGTGTTACATCAAGAAACAGGTGAATTGAGCTAATCGGGAGCTTTGCCCTCGCGCGTGTACAGAATCCTCCCCATCCTCGCCTTGTTATTCCTATGCTCGTTCTTCGACCGGACCAATGTGGGCAACGCGCGACTGTACGCCTTCGAGGATGAGATTGGCATCAGCGACCACCAGTACGACATCGGCCTCGCCGTCTACTACGCCACGTACATCTTCGGCGAGATCCCGAGCAACCTTATCTTGAAGAAGGTGACGCCGAGCGTCTGGCTGCCGTGCCTGGGCTTCGTATGGGGCATCGTCGCCATGAGCACGGGGTTCATCAAGAACTTTTCTCATTTCGTCGCCGTTCGCGCCCTTCTCGGGTATGAAGCCTTCTGACTCGCTCGCCGTCGGCCGGGTCCCTCCCCCGTTACGGGAGCGAACTATGCTGACGCTTGGACTACAGCTTGTGCGAGGGAGGATTGTTGCCTGGCATGGTATGATTCCTGAGCCACCCTGTCACAGTGATAAGCTGACCCGTCCGCAGATTCTGTACTTGTCTAGCGTGTACAGAAGAAGTGAGCTTGCGATTCGAATCGGCATTTTCTATACCTCCGCTTCCCTTTCCGGCGCATTCGGCGGTAGGTGCAATCTCTCCCGTCCATCGTTACAAGTGTTAACTCGCTGCTTTTAGGTCTACTCGCACGAGCGATTTCCGAGTTGGGAGGCCGAGGCGGTCTGAGCAAATGGAGATGGATTTTCATCATCTTCGGCTTCTTCGTAAGTCGAAAGTACCACCTAGACCACACGGGTTCTGGCGGCACTAATGATTCTGTTCTTGCTCTTGCTAGACTATCACGGTGAGCTTTACGTCATTTTGGCTGCTGCCTAATAACGTTGCCACGGCCTGGTTCTTGAAAGCCGAGGAACGAGAGTGCGCTATCCGACGCTTGCACCAGGGAGTTGGTGGTGGCGGCCGGGAACAGTCAGTTACCTCGCCCATCTCCCGGTCACAAATATTGTTTGGCTAATTGAGTGACAGAGAGGATACCGAGAGATTCTCGTGGTCGGAAGTGCGTCGCGGCGTATTCAGTTTGCAAACATGGCTTACCGCGTCGGCGTACTTCGGAATCCTCAGTGGGCTATACAGCTTCGGCCTCTTCGTACGTGCCGATTTTATTCCGTGTCTGTAATTAGCAGGATTCTAACAAACATTCAGCTGCCGACCATTATCAAAGATTTGGGCTACACGGCCAATGAAGCGCAGCTTTGGTCGGTTATTCCTTATGCCGTCGCCGCTGTCGCCACACGTTAGTGTCACCTCTGGGGCAAACTCGAGTATCGTTACTGACAGGATGACCAACCAGTCTGCACCGCCTACCTATCGGATCACTTCCGTGTCCGAGGTATCATCATGCTGTGCTCGCTGCCCATCGCCATCATCGGATACGCGGTAATCGCCAACACGCATATCACGTCGGTCAAGTACGGCATGACGTTTCTCATGGCCACGGGCATGTACAGCAGCGTCCCACCTGTGCTCGGTTGGCTCTCTAACGTAAGTTTGATGATACGTAACTGAAGCAGGAGTGCCAGTTCCGTTTTACGTCCCGTTTTGTCACTAGACGCCAAGAGGCGAAGGACCCGTAGCGTTGCGCGGCTAACAACATGACGCAGAATTCGGCCGGCCACTACAAGCGAGCGACAACAAGCGCCCTTCAGCTCGCCATCGCAAACGCGGGCGGGTTTGTTGCCGTGTTCATCTACCCCAAGCGCGAGGGACCGCAGTACCACAGGGGCCACACCGTCATCCTCAGCCTGCTCACGGCCGGATGGTTCCTGTAAGTGACGGATGACGAGCGATGACCTCGAATCAGACTGTAACTCGGCTTGCTAACCCTCGGATAGTGTTCTTTGTAACGTCCTGTACTGCTGGAAACGCAACAAAGACAAGGCGGCCGGTAAATATGACAAGTATATAGGCTTCAAAGACGATCGGGACCCGGAGTTTAAATTTGTGATGTAGAGAGGAGGACTGGGCCTCTCGTGGGTGGAAACGGCATTTGTCGCATCCATCCATCAATGATGGGAGGTAATATCAATGATAGGAGGTAATATCAATGATAGGAGGTAATATATAGGCGAAGGTTTGGCCAGAAAGGAAGGAATAAATTGGAAAAAACGAGGGCTGAGTTATGTATGTTGTCAGAGTTGCTACCTAGTTTCAAATGAGACGACCGGCGATATTATTACTGACGAGCAGGTTTCATCATACGATGCAACTCTAAACATTGACATTCTTCTGTAGTCTTGGGTAACATCAAGGCGGCTCTCAGACGATTCTATTACCTGCCTGGTCGATGCAATATCGGTCATAGCGGGCTATCGGCCAAGCGATTTAGCGCAATCATTGTTGTCGCAGGCAAGGCCTAACATTAAACAAGAGATGTAGGCGGATATTAACGACAAAGTCGCAAAACACCTATCCTGCTCCTGCTTGAGTGTGGCAGTAAGGTGGTGATTGCTGAGGTTTAGGTCCTGACTGTACTGTACTGTACTCTCGTCATCGCCACAGGTGTTCTCATGCTGCCGGTTGCTGCGCTGGAAGGCCATTGAGGGACGCTAACGCACACTAGCCAGCAGCCGAAAGACGCTATAATTTATTCAACAGGGGCAAGACAGGGAGCGATCGGGCATTTCAGGCGGGGGAAACGACCGACGCCTCGGCATTCCTGCTCGGGACAGAATTGCAGCGAGTCGGGCATTGTATTTCGCCCATGACGGTTGCGTGGTGTTTCCGACCCTATCGGTGTTTTAATTACTCGCGGTCCGCCTCCTCACCTGTCGACCTCGGATGGACGCCACCAACGGAGCCGAGGGAATTGGTGAAGACGACGCAACTGACAAAGACATTGACCGGCCGTTGGTGTCGTCGTCGTCGTCGCCGTCGCCGTCGCAAGTGCAGCCACCATCGTCGGTCGCGCCAAGTCAACATCACCACATACACGTAGGCGAACAGCAACACCCATCGACACCACCCCCCGATAACATGGTGCCGAAGTTATCGCAGGCCGTCAAGGCTCTCGTCAATGCCGGCCATGCGAAGCCTGGCCACACCCGCGCCGGCGCCCAGGTGAAGCCTGCTCTCGAACAGCTCGTTAGCGATGCCCACCAGAAAAAGGTCGGGTTGCCGGCCTGGGTCACCATCTCGGTATATCGCCCAAGTCCATACCACCACGAGTGAATCCAGAAAGGTATGATGCTAACCACCGCCCCTCGTGGCCTATAGACAGCCGTATCAGCAACAATGAACTGCCCCGAGGCCATGACACACGTCTTCAGCCTCGCGAACACGCACAATGCGCCATCGCAGCGAACACCAGCGCAAAACGCCGAGCTGATCCGCGAGGCCGGGCTCAAGTGCATCTCGTTCAACGGGATCCCGCGCAGCATCAATACGCTAGGCGCCTTCTACGCGAGTCTTCCCTCCGACGTCGCGGCCTCGCTGTCGCGGACCCCCACGCGCGAGCTGACGCAGGGGAACATCGAGGCCCGCAAGACCGACGGCCTCGCCCTCTGGGACAGCGTGTACCTCGGCTTCGAGCGCAAGCTGCTCGAGAAGCTGGCGCTGTCGCACCCGGACTTGCCCGTGCATATCCTCCACGGGCACTACACGACGCTGCTGTCGAACCCGGCGGAGCACGCGCGGACCAAGGCGGATCCTGTGGGCCGTGTGCTGACGTCGCTTGTTGCTATTGCGTGTCTGCGCGCCCAGACGGGCGTTGCGCCGCAGGTTGTGTCGCATCTTTTTGGCCTGCGGAAGGCGTATGAGCAGGGTGATGCCCGTGCCGAGGGCCAGCATCCTGTTGAGGGGGGCGAGTGGCTTGCTACTGATGATGGTAACGTGTGGCTGTTGGAGAGCGTGGATAAGTTGGTGCATGCGATTGGGGGTGGTGAGGGGACTACGTTTGCCCCTGGGATTCGGCCTAAGTTATAGCCATGTCGATGCGAGGATGAGAACTGCGGTTGCATATGATTATGCATATACTTGTACATATAAGAAGAAGTAGATTATCAAATGGATATTCAACCAAGTCAATGTGGATTGATGGAATTGTAATGAAATTGGTATCTAGAAGGTTATGTCTGATGTATAACGGATCCTATATGTACAATACAACAACGCCCATCAAAATCAAAACTCTGAAAGCCAAATCCCACCGCACTCTACGCGTCTATCCGTCCATCTCCCCACCACCTCAAAACGTCCCCAGATTCTCCGCCACGGCGAACTCAGCATCCGTCTTCTCCCTCACCGTCTGGACATCCACGCCCTCAGCAACCTCAGTAAGCGTAAGCCGGCCCCTCGCACGATCGACCTGGAAAACCGCCAGGTCGGTAATAATGGTACTGACGACGCCCTTCCCCGTAAGCGGCAGCTTGCAATCCTGCACAATCTTGCTCCGGCCATTCTTGTCGACATGTTCGGTGGCGACCACGATCTTGGTTCGATCCGGGTTCGACACGAGATCCATCGCGCCCCCCATGCCCTTGAACACCTTGCCGGGAATCATGTAGTTCGCCAGGTCCCCCGCGGCAGACACCTGGAAGGCCCCCAGGATCGACACGTCGACGTGGCCGCCGCGGATCATCCCGAACGACTCGGCGCTGTCGAAGGTCGCGGCCCCCGGAAGTAGCGTTACCGTCTCCTTGCCGGCGTTCACGAGGTCCGGGTCCGCGGCCTCGGCGCTCGCCGGGTATGGCCCCATTCCTAGGAGCCCGTTCTCAGACTGCAGCCATACGGTCCTGTCTTGCGGCACGTACGAGGCTGCGAGCGTCGGGATGCCTACACCTAAGTTCACGTAGTACCCATCTTGCAGCTCCGCGGCGGCCCGCTTCGCGATGCGGCGGCGCGAGTCCGGGGGGCCCGAGGATTGAGAGCCGGGGTTGGAGTCTGCGAGCTTGACTACCTCGGCCTTCTTCGCCGCCGTCGCCGGCACGATCCGGTCGATGAAGATCCCTGGCAGGTCCACGCTATCAGGGTCGATGGCGCCTATGGGCACGATTTCCTCGGCCTCGACGATGGCTAGGCGCGCTGCTTTGGCCATGAGGCCGGCGTAAGTCTTAGTTGTGTACCTGTTTTTACAGAAAGTTTAGCGATGTATTGTTCGTGGTAGGTAGTTAGACATCCTAAAGTAAGAGGAGAGTGAACAGGGGTTAACGAACTTGAAGACACAATTTCCCGCCTCATCAACCTTCCACGCCCTTAATATCGCCACATCACCCGGCAGCGCCGTCTCCATGATATACGACCTGCCATCGAAGACGCGGGTCTCTCGCGGGCGGCCCTTCTCAAGCACCGCCTCAGGGGTGAACCGCGCGGGAATCTCACCAGTTTCTATGAACGTTTCTGTATCAAGGAAATTTCATCAGCTGCTGTTTACCAACACCAAGAAATATAGAAGCAAAAGAGACAGACAACGTACTCCCGCCCGTAGCAGTATAGAAAGCAGGAATGCCAGCACCGGCAGCGCGCAACCTCTCAGCGAGCGTGCCCTGCGGACACAGCTCGACGGCGATCCGGCCCGTCAGGTACTGCTTCTCGAGCGACTTGTTGGACCCCAGGTACGAGAGGATGATGCGGTCCAGCCGGCCATCCTGCGTCAGCAGCGCGAGGCCGTTCGTGCCAGAACCGGCATTATTTGAGACGGCTGTCAGGTTCTTGAGGCCCTTTCTGTGAATTGCCCGAATGAGGGTTTCTATGTGGATTTTTTAAGTCAGTTCAGGTTTTCAATCCAGGCTCTCTCATAACAGCTTTCTCGGCCGCAGCGGTATAATTTGCAAGGGATATCTCCCACCAACCGTACATATTTAGCAATACACAGAAATAACCAAATAGGATAAATAGGGGTTCCATACCAGCTACCCCGCATAACCCAAACCCGGCACTGAGAATGACATCGCCATCCTTCACGTCCGCGATGGCCTCATCAGCGGATCGGAAGACCTTCGAGCCGCCTCGCGATTTCGCCGGCGCCGGGCGTTTATCAATCGAGTAGTAACGTAATTGCGTTATCGACTTGGCATATTGTGATGTGCTACTAGGCGTGACCCAACGGTATGAGATCCGGACCGAGGCGCGCATGAAGACATTTTGGAGTGGCGCCATGCTGTTTACTCTGCTACCGACGAGACCTTACACTTCGTCTAGCCAAGAAAACAGAGATCGCATTATTAAATACCTTTCGTAAGAAAGTTCGGTAATAAGGAGTTACAATGACGTCCCTCATTGTTTTGCACTCGAAAAGGTGCCCGGTCTCTCGGCAGTTGATCTACGCCCGTAGTTATGTCACTCGCACTAGCGGGGGGCAGGGATTCGGTGCTTAGCCTCGGCAAGTAGAAAACCACGACTCAGCGCCACAAAAAAAGTGAAGACTGATTAGACTGATTGTTTCTTTTTCAGAGGCACACTTCAAGTTGTTCTCTTCCACCACAGCCACTATCCTGCAATAAGAAACGCCAGACCAGCTAGCTTCATTCAGTGGTATAGGATACGCATCAACAACTACCTACCCATCAGCGATGTGACTATCGAAAGAGATATATACAATCGAAAGAGATATATGCAATCGAAAGAGATATATGCAATCGAAAGTAGAGCCAGCCAACGCCGCCCGGCCAATGTGCTCGTGATGAAGTACGGAAGCATCTGATATTACCAACATGCGATGCACAACAGGAAGACCAAATAATCAAATAATATCGCCCAACGAAACCAAAAAGACATCTCAATATATTCCTTGGCGTCCGATGCTTTCGACATGGATACCCAGCGCAGCCATTCTTCCGGCATCGATAATGCCCTTCCCGTCGAATACCCACTTGGGTTTCTTCATATGATACGCGATCTTATGCCAGTCCACATTCCCCTCGGTATGATACCCACCGGCGCTTTCCCAGCCGGGCTTGACAGGTTCGCACTCGGGGCAGTTTTCTGAGCAGGACGGCTCCTCTTCGTACCGCTGGAGAGGGTCTCCTCCCAACGGACGAGATGAGTGAAGAAGAAATTCATGCAGGGCCAGGATTTCCATTTCCGTGGGTTCGCGCTGAGCAAATGGCCTTGGATCGATGTCTTCTCTTGGTTTACACCCAAGTAGGGGTATGGCTTGCGGCCTCGTATTTTTGAACTCGTCGCATTCCGTGGTAATGAGGACGGCATTGCTTTCGTGACAAGCCTCGTAGATATTGGAATAAACTACGACAGAGCTTCTATCCTTGTCTTCTACATGTTGGTTCCGGAACGCCATTTTGATCTCATGTCGAACAGCGGCAGGGTTACAGCAGGGGTCGAAAATGGCGACCTCTCCCGGCTTCTCGTCTAGCAAAGTCTTGATCATATCCAAAGTAGGCGATTCCCGCAAATCCGACGTATTCGCCTTAAACGCAAATCCCAGGAATGTGATCTTCTTACCAGTCAGGGTATGATTCAAGCATCGCACGACTCTTCTTGAGAACCTGTCGCGTTGGTACTCGTTTATTCTGATCACCTGCCGCCAGTATTCTCCCACATGCCCCAGGGCGAGCGAGTCGGCTAGGTAGGCGAGGCTAAGGACGTCTTTCTTGAAGCAGCTGCCCCCAAATCCGATCCCTGCCTTCAAGAACTTGTCTCCGATCCTCGGATCGGTGCCAATCGCGGTGGCTACCTCGTCGATGTCCGCACCTGTCTCCTCGCAGATGGCGGATATCGAGTTGATGCTGCTGATGCGCTGCGCTAACATTGCATTTGCGACTAGCTTTGACAACTCGGACGACCAAACGTTCATCGTGATGATGCGCGACCGCGGGACCCAGGCGGCATACACGTCGGCGAGAGCACTCGCGGCATGGCGGCCGGAAATCGTCGCGGATGACCCGATAATGACACGGTCAGGATACAGCAGGTTCTGCACGGCAGTCCCAGCTGCTAGGAATTCTGGGTTCGAAAGGATTTGGAAATGCACTCCGGGGCGATGCACTGCCATCTGGATGACGCGTTAGCGTGAAGTGTTGGGATTGGAACATTTTAAAAACTCGCTATATCTTGAACAATATTCGCCGTTCGGCAGGGAACAGTCGATTTCTCCACAATAATGGTTCCAGGGCGAACGTGTTGCGCAATCTCGACTACCGCAGCTTCAAATGCGGCCATGTCCGTTGCAGCAGCGGCACCGAAGCCAGTCAATTTGGTAGGGGTGTGAACGGCGATGAAAACGAGATCAGCGTCGGCAATACACGTGGCCAATTCGGCGGAAAAGAACAAATTCGGCTGCCGAGCGGGGACCTCGACGTGCTCAGCCAAGTGGTGTTGGCGGCATGCAGACACGCCCTCCGGCGTAGTTGACAGATGCCGGCTTTCACCATTCGACTTGCCTGCCGCATCAGCCAACGCAAACCCCCTACCGCCGTCCCGCGCGATCCGCACGATGTGCCGCAGCCCCGGCTCGTAGATGGGCAGGTGCCGCGAGTTCCAACTCCGGATCCGTGCGGCGTCTCTGTCAACGACGGTGACGCGGATTTGCGGATTCTGGTATGCGATGACTGCGGCGGTGGGACCTCCTGTCGAGGACTTGATAAGTTACTTGACTTGTTGGGGATCACAGAATGAGCTACACGGACCGACATATCCGGCCCCGATGCAGCAGATGTTGCGCACCCGGCGATGGGTTTCTGGCGAGGCGCCGTTAGCGAAGTGGGATGATGGCGATGGGAGGTCAGCTGAAGTATCGGCATGCTGTTCGTGTTCGTGTTCGTCGTGCGAGGGGCCAGGTGACGAGTGGCCGTCTGGAGTGGTAGGGGCTGTGGATGTCAGGTCTTGATACCCGTCGCTAGCTGGCGAGTCAGTGGGTGGCATTACGACTTGAACGGACTATATGGGAATGCCTTCAGCCATACGTCTTTTGAAATTGAGTGGAGATACCGGGAGTTAAGATGCCCTCAGCCCGTCGGTGAGTTCGTGGCATCATGATTGGAAGCAGGAGTGGGAGTGATCGAAATTAAGGTGAGAGTGAGGTGTGTTAAGCAGGTACACCTCTCTCCTGTAAAACAGCCTTGAAGTAGATTAAAGATGCTATTGGAAATTCTGTCATAAATGAGGAATGTGCTTTCTGTTATAGGTAGTTGGTGAGCATTGGGTGTGCCTGCTACCTACTTATCTATAAGTACTGAGGAGGCATGGTGAGTTGGATCCTTCCAAAGTTCTGTTGGACGTTGACGTAGGTAGCACGCGACTTGTTCAAAGAGGCACGGGGTAGATGAGCCTCCCAACAACTAACATACTAACTAACAACTTCTTAACTAGCATACTAACAACTAACATGCTAACAACTAACATACCTACTGACAATAGCATAGGGCGAGGCGGGGTGGGCTCTCCCCTCTAGCTACCTAAGTCCTCATTGCAGCTAAATGAGGTATATAACTAATGTTGGTGTAGGTAAGTAGTTCGGATTTATCCCCCTGCCCAACTCTTTCATATTTCATATCTACCAGTACGTAACACCCCGAGCCATCTCATATAGTTAAGCCTAGAAGTTCAAAATATGCATATTGAGTTCAATCAATCGTTTGGCACCAGTACCTCCTTCTGTCCATCTCACAAGGCTGACTGGGGAGCTTGTCTCAACCGACAACGCGTGGGGTCGAAGTTATAACATTTAGGAAAGTTGCAACTCTACGTTCAAAACGGCCTGGGAACGACTGGCTTCGGAAACGGACGCAACTCGCAATCTAACCGCAACTCGGACGTCATGAGGCTCATTGACGTCGATACGTATCAGCCCGAATTTGCAAGACAGGTTGACTACACTGACCGCTGGGGACGGTCGCCGCTGTGGCATGCGGCTCCGGTGGGCGCCACGGCCGCTGCCGTAGCACTACTTGAACTGGGCGCCCAGGTCAACCTGATGGACGACGAAGGCTTGACGCCACTCCACGCCGCAGCGCGGGGAGGCCACGATGCTACCTTCCAGACACTATTGGTTTGCGGTGCCAACCCATGCTTCGATACGCAGCTGTTGGGTTTGACTCCCTTGCACCTAGTTGTACTCTTTGGTCATCGCAAGTGCGTCCTTTTATTGCTATCCTTTTTCGCGCGTGAAGGGGCTGCCGTCGTCCGTAATATTTCCAATGTTAAGATTCATACCAAGGCCATTCACCTAGCCACCGCAGGTAGCCACCTCGACATAGTCCAGGAGCTACAGAGGGCGAGTGCAGTAGTCGCCACGGCCTGTGACGAGTGCCTCCGACTCGTAGAATGAGGAAGGCGGTGACTGGGCTGAGCCGGTCCTCAGCGCAAGTAACGTCGAGGCCGTTGCGGAGCGGTACGGCTACCGAGATATCGTAGCTTTTCTCCAGTCTCTGAAGAACAGAAGCACGGTGAATGTGGCGCTGCCGCCGAGACCTGAGTCTGAGCTTAGGCATGACCCTCGCTCGAGTTATCCAGCACAACCGCCCACGGGACCATCAAGCAGGTTTTCGCAAGTTCCATACAACTCTAGTCTCTCGGGGCTATATCAGAGCGCGCAACCAATCCTCGAGACAACACACTTACAGCCATCCTATGTACAGCCAACACAATCATTCGAACATATGCACTATTACCCCCCGCCGGCTTTGACGTACTCGCCAATACAGGGCAATGAAACAGCCACCCGTCTTCGCTCTATCAACCATTGGCGCCACATCCACTCTATCAATCACCCCAAACATACCGACGCTTTCAAGCATGTCCATCACACGAGCAAAACCAAGTATTTCCAACCAACTCGCAATACGTCGCCTTGCCCTATTCGTCGCCGGGTGCAGCTTGGAACCAGTTGATGAGGAGGCTTGGGAATAGCTGACTGAGACTTTAGGTTAGTTCATTAGACTTCGAATAATAATATTAATAGGCAGCAAACTTGCGCTGCTGTCTGCTGGTTTGACATGGGACTAGATTAGCACGTTGCTATCTTCTCTAAGCTGTTCAAGAAAAAACCCATGCCGTTTTAAAAAGAAAATGAGGGCAACGAGGCCTATGAAGACGACTGAAGGGCTGGACTGTAAAGACAACTCAGGTGGCTTAGCCAATGTGGTTTTTTGAAATGGTGCAAAGGACCAAAAATGATGTGCTGCAACGGCGAATCGAACGCCGGTCTCAAGCTTGGAAGGCTAGAATGATAACCACTACACTACTGCAGCTAATCACACCTTTGCGGCTGATCCTGTCTATATCAATGCGGAAGCAGTAAGCTGAATAATATTCTGGCCATTATACATAGCTACAGGCGCAGGTTGCAGCACTCCGCAATGCTATTTGCTAACCTTGAGTTCCTCTCCGTTTTCCTACATAATTGCAGAAGCCTTATCTGTTTGGGCAGGTTGTGCGAATTGTTTTGACGTCGTAGAATTCGTTCTCTCGCATGAAATACCTTGAGACAACGACTCCTACCCTTGGCGGAACACTCTAACCTAAAGTACACGTCCCCTTGGCATGGCCTCACATCCTCCATGACGTATTTCTTTCCAAGTTCGAGCATTCAACCTTCGGTCTTGAGAATAATTTCAGCCCATAAGTAAGTAAACCGTTGAGAATAGATTCGATGGACTTTTACAATCAGTCCATTGTACCATAACGATACTACAGCACGCTCGGTACGTTAGGGACCCCCCGCGTTTCCAGATGTTACGGTCGTATGAACTACACAAGACCCCATGGTATTGAAACCTATACTGCATACGTTTTAGTGCGACGGGAGTAGGCCGCATCGAGGCGTCACGATAAATCCCGGTCCCCACCCCTCAATAGATGAAACATGGTTGTGTGGCTAGTGACTTTGTGAGACTCTCATATACCATAGTCGCGTATCAGTCAAGCTTGTCAAGCCTCCTGTCTTGGTTGGGCTGGGCGTACAAACTGGCAAGATGATGAGCGACTGTGACCAGTCGGTGAGCGAGCTGGTTGTCGGCTCCTTGCATAGTCGCTGCTGCCACGCCTTGGACCCAAATTAGTAAAATCTATAGACTGCTTGCTGGAGTTCTCTCAAAACAAACAAATGATACAATCCATACTGGGAAGCGCTCATATTTCTCTCTCAGAGCGTATCGATAGTTCAGCCATTGAAGGCAATAATAAGGCTATGGAGGTATGCGTCGCTCGAGTCTTGTAGTAAGCATAGGTACAGAGAAGAATCTCCGACAAACGTTTTGATTACGGCAACATATCTATTTATCATAGAAGTCATGAACGCTCTACGTCACGGCCTAGCTACATTTCCTGCGCTTCTGGGAAGCCCTCGGATTCTGCCCTGCTCTGAACCCTCCGACCCCGTAAACGGAGTCTGGCGCATGACTTTGATGATACAAAATCACCTTGGTTAAGATCTCACGCTCTAGTGTCTGTCGTCACTCCCTATAACTATACCAAGCTGAATATCGTCGGCCGACGATGTTGAGGATATGAATGCGTAGACGGGGATCCCGGTACCGTTTAACCCGAAGCTCTTGGTGGTATACCCGGCACGACTGTCCGAGATCTTGTCCGAGATCTATAGGTGGACCTTCGGTGGGTCCAGATCTCATCTGTAGTCGGTACTCTTTAGAAAGATCTTGCAGGATATTGCGATATTCTATTCCCGATGCCACTTGGCCGTATAGCGAGTTGGATATTCACCAGGACCGAGGGATACTTGTTTCGTCACGGCTCCGTCAAGACTATATTATACGGCAGTATGCTTGCCAGAAGATATCTGAAAGATAAGTATCGGGTGCAGAGCAGCAAGTTAACACCGAGGGTTTTCACCCGACTAAGAGGAGCACTGAACTTCGCAGGACATGGGCGCCAAATGGAGAACTCATCCTCTTCACTTGCTCGAGACTGGCGGGAGAGAAAGGGTATGAGTTCCCAGTAGCCGAATTGGCAAAGACCGACTTACACTTCAACCTTGTTATCATGGGGGGCAATGAAATAGCATAGTAGAATAGGAAATTAAGGGGCTGTTTGAGCCGCCGACACGTCACAGCATAGTCATCTTCACAGGGCTCAAGTTGGGGCGAGGACTTGATGACGCACTATGCATCGGCCGACGTCCTCTTGCACTACTCCATCACAGAGACGTTTGGGCTCATGGTGCTCGAGGCGATGGCGACCGCGGTGTTCCCGTCATCGCAAGAGACGAGGGCGGCCCGAGCGACACCGTCGACCACAGGAGAGCCGGTTACCTCGTGTGCCGAACGATCTAGATGACTTCGTGCAAAGGGTGCTCGAGCTTGGCCACGACGCTGAGCTCGCTCGCCGGTTTGGCAAGGCTGGTCGCGCACATGCGCTACCTATTGGCAATGTGGGAGAGGATTGGGAATAGAATAGCTCGGAAAATGCTGGGCGCTTTTGAAGAGCGGGAGCAAACGACAGCAGCTGTCAATAACAATTTCGCAACAAAACCTCAACACAGCATGTCCATTGTTGACAGCCATTTGACGGGCTGTGCTCAGGGAGTCCTGGTCTCATTCATAGCTCGCGCGAGAACATTCGAGTCTATTGCTTGTGGTAAGCTGCTGGGGTGTTATCTGTGTAGCCGTGATTAACCTTACGCAAACTCGAGATGGAAGAGTTTAGGACGCAGTTGAATATCCAAGGACAAACTCTGCGGTAGTTTGGATATTATGTGGGCAATCTACACTTATATATCCTTCACTCAAGTGGCACTATGTAGATAGGTAATTTTAAGGCGATGATTTTTGATTGAACCTGAAGCTCTGAGTGCTGCTTGACAAAATCTGTACTGTATGATCACACTACCTAGCTGAGCTCGGACCTGGCTATGGCATGTCTCAACTAATAACCAATTAACCTTAACCTCCAGTGGTTCGCGAGCAGCCCCTTGTCGATGGGGCAAAAAACAAAAAGTTCGGAAACCCCTTCTCCGTGCGCTCCACTCTATACTCTGAACTCTGGATATATTTAAACAACTCACGATTCCTTAATCATCTCATCTCGCTTTCCCAGGATATTTCGATGCCCATGGCTCAATGTGTGTGAAGACGTAATCGTTTTCTGCACATATACTTGGTACACATGCTTTGCATTAGGTAGTCATCTCCCTACCACCGTAGTAGTGTGCAATGCTGTGCATGGTGCATGGTGCGCGACCAGGGGGGGAGCTCTCGGACCCTGGCTCTCTGCCCTGGTAGCATGGCACGAAGCGCTGGCCGAGTGAAGCGAAACCACTTGGAGACCGAGTTTGGGGTTGGTCAGGGCGGGCCATAGCAGAAAAAGGACCCCTGGCGCCACAATGATTGGCTTCCGCGGCACCCCCTTGTCCCCTGTCTCGACCAATTCGACCCCTCGAAACCATTTCATCTTCTGATATGCTCCACTTCTCTGACCCTTTCTGTCACATCGACAGTCGATCCGACAACGTCAAAGCTTCGCTAACGACTTCTGGTTCCAAACTTGCTCGTTTAGATCACCCGATCACGCTCTTCAGGGCGGTGAGCTGCCTCACGTCTGCCACTTGGGCTCTGACTTGAGGCTCAACCATGCAATCATGTCATGCTTCGTGCCCCGTGTGTTATCACGCCAAGGGCGCTACCAAGCACACGCTGTTCCACATCTGTATCAAGGCCATGGACGTCATCGTGACTGGTGCCGGTCTTTGCTGCGGCCACCGTTCCAATATGGGTCTCACCCTGGCACGCACAGGGTAAAATCGGTCGATGGACATGCCAATAACTAGGCCTTTTGCAGCCTGCGCCGTGGAGTTCGCTGTAACATGTCACGGCTCTCTAACAGGAGGATAGGGACATGATCAAGCCCCTAGGCGTATGATACTATTGCTGACGACGCTATGAGGATTGGGCGAAGGGGGTTGTGTGTTACTGGTGTAGTGGCGAGAGCTGACTGGCGATTTTCGTTTCTTTCATTTAGCCAAATAGCCCTGGTCTTGGAAGTTTTTGTTTCTCATCTCTTAACACTTTTCGTTATGATCTTCTCCTCTAATGATTAGCATTGCCTTCTTTGCTTGAAGCCAAGCCAACTTATTTTCTACCTGCAGGCAGACTTTTCTCTTTCTACTTCTTTGCTCTCTCACTCAAGTGCTGCGCTCAGCCGCCGGGTCGCACTCATTTCTACTATAGCTCGATCAACCTGTGTGCCGAACAAGCTGGGCCTTAACCACCGCCGCCACTCTTTGACGATTCCATTTCTCGACCGCAGGCCGGATTTACATTACATAGCTATATAATTTAATCGACGACGTATCAACATCATTGTCGAAGACCATACCAGACATTACGAAGCCAATATGTTTTTGATTACCGCAGCCGTCGCGTCCCTGCTCGCCATCCAGGTGCATGGCGCCCCAAGCGTCATTATGGCAGATTTTTTGGGTTCAAGAAGGCCATCTTTGGAGGTTAGAGTAAAACAAACAGCTTATGATTTATTGGAAAGGCGGCAGACATCAAGTACTTCACCCCTGAATACGACTCAGTGGAACACAGATACTCTTGCGGCATGCACAACAACACTTTCCACTCTTTCTTCTGCTAGCAACCCCTCTGGAATGGCAGTTTGCTACAATGTAGCTCAGTTGGATACGAACAAGGGCGAATTTATGGCCGACTTGCGGCTCTTTGCAGTATCATCGCCTACAGGCGTTTGGGAGGGGATCCCTCTCTCACAGATGGAGGGCGGACTCAGATTCACTGGAGCAACCGCTTCCGAGATAAACGGACAGCAGATAGCGTCCCGCGACGTACCAAACCCATATCTCTCCAAACGCCAAAGCAGTGGCCCTACACTTCATCGGACTTATATGATAGTTGGTCGGATCAACCAAGACCAGATGGTGCCACCCATGACGATGTACGGTCTTCAAACCCTTCTCCTACTAATCATGTCGCTAACTCTCGTCTTAGACAAAAAATTGAGCCTCTAATCATGCCTATCTTCACGCTCTCGGCCACGGACGCCACGGGCAAGACGGTCACCACAAACGTTTCTTCCAACGAGGCGGCATTCGTGAATGGTATTTTCTCGAAGGAGGTTGTTTTGTCGCCGTTTGGGACAGCATCCCTCGCTGTCCAGAATGTTACGGCCGAACTCAAAGCTGGTACTGTTGCATTCGTTCTCCCGGGAGTCAACCTCCTTATTTTCCCGGTCGGTTTGGTTGTCACGAGTGTCTGGATGGCGGTTGGGTTCGCCGTTTACGCCTTCGGTACATATGAACGATACAACTACCGCGAGTCGTACCGTCGGAGGAAGGCCATGGCCGGAAGCAAGTCTTATGCGACTAGAATATAGTGACTGTCGGATATCGGCTACTAGCAGCAGCCTGCTCAAGAGTTTTGTACGATTGTCTGAGAATGGCTCGTTACTAACACGACATTCCAACATAGAGATGGTTCAGCTTTTATTCTGTTCATAAAACTTCATTGGCCTTTCTACCGGAAATATTATAATACAGCCACAAAGTGGCACGAGATATTTTACTTTCGTAACTCAGATTTAAACGTTGTTCTGTGATCTAAATAGACATGTCGATCAGTATTATATATTCGAGATGACGTCTAGCGATAAAGAATTGTTCTTAGTAGGATCGGGTCGCATTTGAGGCTTACCTGCTTCATGCAGAGTCCTTCTACCCCAGGGTTCCGCATCCTCTGATGTTACTAGCCCACCAGCGTTCCAGCGGGCTGAGGGATCCTACTCGGTACTTGGTATTAACCATTGTAGGCAATCCTCTCAGCTAGGTTGGCTGTGGCGTATACTAGCAGGCTAGATGGCTGGAATTGACGTATGATGCGCCAAGAAGAGAATGAGAACATGGCTATATGATTCACCCTTTGGTTCTCATTTATAGCACAGACGGCACCCCTTCTACTTATTACATGATCTTGTCATATCCAACCTATACATTTGTATCAACTTTCGCGGACTAATTCCTGTTACAAATTGTCTGCATAGAACAACCCGCCCGCCCCGAGCTCTAGGTTGCTTCCCACCAACGTTGGCTGAACGATAAGGTAGTCCTGCGAAACTACGTAGCTCATTGGTTGATCCCGTGACCGCGCTCGCGATTGCGGGGAATGTTGTTTCTCGAGCTACTTACATAGTTACATCGCGAGCCAAACTGTATTGTAGTAAAACATGCACTTCTCCTACTACCTCTCATAAGCTTTCAATCCAGATCTTGATGTTGTGCTATCTTTTTAAAGATTGCCGGACAATCAAACCAGCAAGGTGACCGGCTTGAATAACCTGATATCCATTCTGGATGGAGCCGACGAGCGATCGAGTCCCCAGACTGTATCGCTTCCCCCGTACTCCCTACTCCCGACTACGCTGTCGGTGCTAAGGTCCGAAAGGGTGTAAAGAGCGTTCGCTGGTGTATAGAACGAAGTAAATGAATGCAGGGCGGAGCTAGAAAGGTATAAGTCAACGATCGCATTTTGTCTACTTAAAATTAAATGTCCTTATAGCCGAGTAGACTGGCTCTTCGGTAGCGCAAGCGATGCTTCCATCTTTTTATCGTATTCCAGCTCCTGGACGGTCCTGCTTCGTCAACGAGGATATTCTTCAGTCTACTAGCCGGTCACTGAGACCAAGAAGGCGAGACCATCGCAGTGCCATACTGCTAGGCATGGGCGGTCAGGAGAAGATTTTCGAATCAGAGTATTGCCGACAGGATATAGAAAATCGGCACTTCAAGTTTATCATCTGAATTGAGAGCAGCTCCCCGGCTGCGCTCGAACGAAATTTACTCAAGCCGCAGAGAATCTTGCCGCTGTCTCGGGCTATAAAAGCACGTTTGCCACTCCAGAGCTCATATGAGCTTTGTGGAAACGGCCATTGAGACGGCCAAAGTGCTACGGCTATTTGTCTTCGATAACTTCGATAGCCTGGGGTTGTTCAAGAATACCCCGACACCACACCGCACTCGTCATCTGGAGCTGTGCTATTCACTCCCCGTCACAATAGTTGTGCACGACTTGGAACGCTTATTCATATTCCTGGCATGTCCTAGAATGACGGCACGGAACTGCTTCTGCAACGGGCCGGGGTCGACCGTACGATTTCAAACCTAGAACAAGCCAAAAGGTTGTCGATATGCTTGGCAACCTGCCCTGCCCATAGACCGGTTAGTAGCCTACATTAGATCGAGAACAGCTTCCCCGCAGAGTTTATCAACGATTAATCAGAAGAGGAGAAGGAAGGTCTTGAAGCACACCCCGAACGTTTGGGATTACCATCGCACTATAGATGGCCGAGAAGAGGAGGCACCGATTTCTGTCTTCGGAACGTGGTAGTATTCCTAAGCTGCCGAATACTACGACCGCGCGATCGCAGGCATCTCAGCGCGACGAAGCGCCGACCACCCCATCGCGTTATCCGCGCGTCTCGTCCACGCCATCAATTCGCAGGAGCTCGGTTGCGACAAGGAGGCCGAGGACGCCTTCCGCGACATCGTCGAGCGTTTTGGGCGAATTCTAGGACTATTCCGCCCGGACACGCTACGGGCGATAATGAACTTCGCCATCCTCTACGATCATTCTGGCCGCCCCGAGCGTGCCAAGGGGTTCTACCGCGCCGCCCCCACCAGCCGCGAGAAGATCAGGGGTTTCAATGACCAGTGTATCATGTGGACTACCGAGCGTCTGGCCAGCCTCTTGTGATCGCAGGACCGCTGCGAAGAGGTCAAGGCGCCCACGTTGCGGGTTTTCCGCAGCTCGTCGCTCGAGCAAGACATGCTGGCTTTGAGGACGATCAAGATGACAAGAGGCCGTATTGGCCGGTCGAGATCTTGTTCACCCGGACCGTAGAACAAGACAGGAAGCTGCTGGGCGAGGCACGCACGGATCAAGTCGAGGTCGAAAGCTAGTTAGTCGCTGTTTATATGAAGTAAGGTCGGGTATTTGAGGCGGCGTACCTGTGTGGGTTGGTAGAGAGGGGCATGGAGGCTGGACTTAAGAAACTCGGCTGGCTATATCAGATGGATGGAAGCTTTCGGACCCCGCACAGCCATATTCTGCTTCCGACGGAAACGTGAACGTCCAAGTGACTGGATCAAGCCGAAATATTAACCAAGTAAAACTTTGAGACCTGGGATGAGATATGTCTGGGTCAGAAATGATCGTGAATCTTGGCATGGAATCTGGTGGGAATGAGGGCGTTGCGGTGCAATTCAGCATATTATCGTCGGAGAAGTCTATAAAATGGTATATACCTCGCGGTTAGTCTCTCATTTACTGATATTCAATGCTTTACCGCGTTCTGTGGTGTTCAAACATTCAGTGATTAAGGCCGTGTGTACCTCTCACCAGCCCCTTAAAACCACTCTTCGTATCTGGCACGCACGCCTTACTCTTCCTCCATGGCCAATTGTTCGGCCAAGTGCAAAAACTTACGCGTGGTTGCATGCTATAATACAACCTACTACGCGTCAATCCAATTGCCGAAAGTAGTAGATAAGCCCCCTGATATCTTTGGGCGATCCTACATCTACAGCTTGCACCGGCGCTATGATAAGGCATCCACATTGACTAAGGGTCAGCTCAAATATACATATGTAGTCGTAAGGAGCCGCTCTAGTTATTTTCCCTAAATCATCACCTACGTGTCAACCATCTCCTATATTGTAGCTATCGTGTCTAGGATACCAACCTCCGCCGAACGCCGCATGCTTGTACTACACGTGCCACGTCTCGGACAAGCCAATAGTTCAGGTTTTGCGGATTATTCGATTGGCCTGGTGCATTGCGTCTTGATATGAATACGAGTCGCGCCAATTCGAAGTATTCGGGGGTTATCTGCACTTGTGGTGGCTGTGCTCACGTACCGGTATCAAGCTGACGTGCACCCGCACTCCTGAATTTTAACGTAGAGCATAGACAGCCCGATAACGCGGCTAGGGATACGTCAATTTATGCGAGGGAAGACCCACAGCAGTTCGGTCTACTGTAGTGTAGTTCCTGTCGCGCTCTAGTGATAGTTGTTTTAGTCTAGGCATTGAAGGATAGCCTTCAAGACTGGACGGACTTTATGTTTAGTGTGAGTACCGTACAGGTTGTGGATGGCCCAGATAAGGATTGGGGTAGCTAAGTCGTAACTTGCCCGCGCCGCCTTTGTGCGTTTGATAACGGGAAGAAGCTTTGAAGGTGCTGTTTTGTTGGGAAAGTTGGGATGTACGCCTCACCTCACACTATTCCTCCAGACTGCCAACGGAACTTAACAACTCTCGGTTGATGAAGAAACATAACCATATGCTCCTATCTACAGTAAGGAACTAGCCTAGGTACTTTATCCACTTTTGCGGCGTGGCGTGGCAGTGGATCTCGATTACTAGATCCCGCGCAAAACTGCTGCCTTACAGCCGTCGTGCCAAGCCTCATCCTCCGAGTTACCATGAGACTGGGACCAATCACAGTTCTCCCGTTCCGCGGAAACTCTCAGCTAACTTATACGCGGACATGCAAGGTCCTACCGAAGCTTAGCCAACCTATACATGGAAACGGGGCTACGAGGTGTTATCCCTTTTGCACGAATAACTTGCCAAACTAATGATGGCAAGACTATATGTTTCGTTGAAGGCCTCCATTCAAGAATTCCGATGTTCTCCCGTAAGCCAACTAAATACGCGGAAGGCGTTCGATTCGATGGCCTATCGGTCGTATCAAGGGGCTGTACAGTTAGGCGTAAGGCAGTGGGACTGTCCTCTGTTAGTATGTTGAAAGCAACTTTTTTTTAATTTGAGAACTGAGATGACTTATAAGCTGGGCTCGTTGCTGTTAACCTACACGTTTTTCTTTTTTTCTTCGCATGTTATTAAGGTATAGAACCGGTTGTTCTTCTCGGTCTTGGAAGCAAATCAACTTTTAAGATTTAATACCGAAGTGCTCACTTAGCAATCGACACCGAACGTATCACTTGACATCTCACGCCGGGAAACCATCGATCGTCGACACGATTCTAGCCACAATGGAGTCTGGGGATAACTGTACCCTAGACACATGTCCCATATCCAAATCCTACTATGGCTATCGACCGAACCTAGGCATCGATGTATTCTTTAGCATCGTCTACATTGCCATCGTTTTTCATTGCCTCTTCGTCGCTATTGTTAAGCGGGTGTGGCTCAGCTACACAATCTCCGTCCTCCTCGGCGCGATATTGGAGCTTATCGGATTCCTGTCGCGAGTATATGGATACATCCATCCGTTCGTTCGGATAGGATGGATTATCCAATACTCCTTAATTACATTTGCGCCCGTCTTCATGACCGCAGCGTAAGTTGAACCTTCACATACGACTCTACTACATGCAATGGCTAATACGTCCCATAGTATTTACGTCTGCATTGGTCGGATAGCCGACTACCTTGGCAGGGGAAAGTTCAATATCCGACCGAGACTATACGCACGCATCTTTATCCCTAGCGATATATTCGCCCTATTAATACAGGCTAGCGGAGGTGGTGTTTCCTTCGGCGAAACCCCACCTGCGGGCGGAGGCGTGTCCACTGGCCAATCTATTATTATAGCTGGTCTGGTTCTTCAAGTTGTTTCCCTTGCGATCTTCTTCGTCCTTTTCATGGGAGTAATCTGGCCATCCGACCTGTTCCGCACTAGGAGGTCAGGGCCACTCGACCGGGACGACAAGCGAGTCAGGAAGTTCATTATCCTTATCAGCATCTCGATCATCTTGATCGTCGGTCGCTCAGCGTTCAGAGTTGCAGAGTTCTCGGGGGGAGTTTTCGGGCCGCTCGGTCATAACGAGACTCTTTTCATCATCTTTGACGGATTTCCGATCTCAATTGCTACTTCAATCCTAGTCATCTTCCATCCTATCTACATGCTTCCGACCACGCCGCGGGCTAGCAAGTTTGTTGGCCAGGAACTGAGGTTTCTACCAGACGAGCAACAGTATTGATCCACTATTCCAGTTGATCCCTCGATCAATTTCTCTAATTTCTTTTATCAGGGCCTCGTTAAACAACCGCCAATCTCGTCAAGCAGCTCGTCAAGCAGCGAGCCGTAAGCATGGTAGATAACAGTTGTTGTTATGCGGATGGTCTTAGACACCTACCTTGGTTAATTGTTGTCTGCGTGCATCCGGTTTCTTTTGTTTTGGGATCTATTATCATAACATCTTTATTTGCGTCGACTTATAAACTTGATTTATAAGAACTACAAGTGTTCGGGACACATACTATAGATAGGGAGCTGAGTGGGGTGAGAAATGCATTTCATACAGGATTTAATTTACATCTCGTTCTATTGGGACCTTCCAAAAGATATGCACTCCTATTCTTGTTGTAGCTTTATGATGGGTTACGGAATAGAACTGCGGCATTGCACTACCAAATTATTGAAAGTAGAACCTTCCTAAGTGGTCATACCGGGCGCTTAACCTGTCTACCCTGTGCTCTAGGCTTCAGCTTCCGGTTCTGCATCCGATGAGATTAACCCACATAGTTGGAGAAATTCTTGGAATCGGGGTAGGGACTTCCCAGCAGCTCGCAAAGCGTCCGCGTTCTCCCCAGTCTGGTCGTCGAAAAGTTTGGCGTCCTTTGCCCCATTACCATTAGTCTCCTGCATCTTTTCTTGCAAGTGAGGTTTAATACAACGTTGGCCTATCCTGCTCCGGAAGTGGGCAACTAATTTGTCCAATCTGACAAAGGCTTTATTACAACCCCATGGGCTTCCATCCTTGAGCGACCCAACACATATAAACATCTTTTCCCCGTGTCCGCGTTCGTGTCGATCACAATCCGACTTGCGAGTGAACTTTTCGTTGCAAACTTTACATTCATATGGCTTCAAGCCTTTGTGTGATCTTAGGTGGTTTTTTAGATTGTGGTTTCTCGTGAAGTCTTTGCCACATTCGGTACATTTGTATTTTGCTTCGCTCTTGGCTGCGGTTACAGCTTTGCGTTTGGGTGGATCTGGAAATTCGCCGTCCGACATGTCATCGAAACTGCCTATGCCGTGATACTTCAAGAGATGCTGTTTCAGCTCATTGCCGGTAGCGTAGCCGAACACTTCCATATGACACCCTGCGACATAGCAAAGAAAGGGTCGGTCATGTTTGTTGAGATGGTGTTGTCGTTGTTCGAACGTGCCAAACCCTTCATAATAGCGTAAGCAATTAACTCGAGGGCATTTGAACCAGCAAGGGCCGTAGAATCCTCGCAGCTTTTCTTCTTCTTCCCTAGAAGGGTGCGCATCTTCTAATATGGATCTAACCCTCTCGGTCACCTCCCATAAGTCGAGAGCTTCATCAGGACTCGGGCCTTGGCCATGTTTGCTAGACTGTCTCTTTGCCCAGCCAACTGCGTGGACGATTTTATCGAATGTTTTAGACGTACTGATTGACTCCAGAGAGCTCGTCACTTTTTTGAGATCTTGAAGGGGTTTGTGTTTCGGCGACCAATGTACATCGATGAATGTTTCTAGACTCTCCAACAACTGTGTCAATTCGGTATCGGGTTTCAGGGCCGATACTGCTTCCTGTAGATGCATGGCCCAGCACGCTGACGCATAATCGTAGAAGGAATAAGTTCCGTTCACCAAGTTTGTGTAAACAGATTCGCCTGCGTCCTCGTCCAGCTGCGGCAAGGTAAGGTATCCAATGCTAACTATTGCTAGTGAGTAGTGAGCCCCATGGAAGTCAATGATATGTTTACAAAGATAACTGTCGCAAAGCTTAGCTGAAACTCGATTTCGTATTGGACGGGGGTTCTAGACTTACGCCCGTGCAGTTTCATGGACCAGTTCCACGGTATTGTCTTCCCTGATCTCAATAAGGGACGCAAAAAGATCCTTTGGAGAGTCAGATAACATCCTTTCACGATCGACTATCTGGTTATCGAAGTCTACGCAAACTGCGCCTTGGACTTCAGCCCACTTGAGTGGGCGCCTCGCACATGCTATCCAACCTAAAACTTGTCGAATAGACAAAGTTACGGAAGTGTTATCTCTTGTCTCAAACACGCGCGTCAGGATCCGCTCATAACTTTCAGGCGAATTAGAGCTATTAACTTGGGATTTTAAAATGAACAGGGTGGTGGTTACATACAGGTGGTCTAGACTCACAGGCAATTTGCTAGGGTCTAGTTCAGCTAGCAAGGCAGCCTTGCTCAGCTGAGCTTCAAGATATTTTGCAAACAGATCTGCAAATATAAACATCCCTAGAGCACAGTTAGGTGACCTTCTTTTAAGACAATTTAAGGCTGGGATATTCTACCTCGTGCTCGCGCGACTAGAATATTCGAGATGTGACAGTCGTTCGACCGTAGTAGACCAAACTTAGCTTCCAGCGCTCGGTGGCGCTTTTCAGCAAATTCTTTAAGGTCATCTTGATTTTCGTGGGAAATCTTGATAGCGGGGATGTCTCGAAAGTTGCGACGAGCGTTGTCATCGTCTTGACTGATGAACATACATCTTACGGAGCCGGCAATTCCTGCCGGTAAATCTTCGATGGTCGTCCTAAATACCTCTGCAATTTCGTTTCTGTCATTGCGTCCGCATTCATCGACCCCGTCAATAACGATATAGGTTTTGTCACAACTACTCAGGAGCGTTTGTATCATTCCTTTGGCGGTACTTTCCGACTTGAGCAGGAAGTCTCCGCTAGTTGACGCTTTCTCAAAGTAATAGGGTGTAAGATGGGGGCGATGGCAAAGTAATTGTGCTAATATAGCCCTGGCAATACTGATAAAAGAATTCCTGGATTCATTGCCATGTTTACAGTAGAAATATGCAACAGCCGTACCTGAAAATTCGAGTTGCAAATGATCGACAATAACTGACGCAAGGATAGTCTTGCCTGAGGCCGAACTAAGTACGGAACTTCTTCGTCAACGGTGGGGGTTTAATAAATGGCTTACCTGCACCAGGGATACCACTAAGCCAGATAAAAGGATCCGAACAGACCTCGGACGCAGACCACTTCTGAAAAAGAGAGTTGTTTAGGAGCCATTGCCCGGGAGATTTGCATACCGATCTTGTCTTACGATGTCGAGCTTGCTCCGCCTCGCAATCGTAAGGGGAAAGCCACTGCATTATGGTAGCCCGGCGAGAAATGTCCTCTGCTGTTTTGTTTGTTTTGAAGGTGTGCAAGGAACTCGCTCGAAGGTTTTGCATCTCTTCAAGTTCTTTGAACGAAACGTTGCTGCTAATTAGTCGATCGCTTCGACCGATATTGGCTTTGATCTGATCAAGACACGTTGCGAAATCCCCCCATGTGGATATAAACATCGTTTTCCATTCTATGATATTTTCAGTCTGGCTATACAGGAATTGTCTCACTTATACTCACCTCGTTGCTTTATTTGCCGCAATATTTCCCCATGGAACCACAAGATGTCGCTGTAGATTAAGACTAATACGTGCTTCAAATGCGTATTCGAAGCAAGCCGTTCTCGATAAACCTGGAGTTTGGGGATCTGCTCACCAATTCCTTGATACGCATCAAGAATACAATTGAATACGTCAGAATACAACGATGTTGCCTGCAATATATGACGAATGAGTTGGACACGATCGAAAGAATTGGGAAAATAGAGTTACATACAAGAAGAATGTACTCCATCGGACCCTGATATAGTTAGTAAATTTTTAAACGTGCATTCTTCTGCCCGACTTCGGCTCAAGACTCACCCATACGTATATCATAGCGTCCGACGACCCATAAGTTACTCCGATAGCTTCAGAAACTTCAGCAAATTGCTTCATAGATACCAAGACCGGCTCGAGCCTTTGCATATACATCAGACCCTCTCCCTTTTCTTGTCTCGACTGAATATTACTAATGATGGCTTGGGTCGTCTCGAAGGTTGAGCTTTGGAACTGGGCTTCTTCGGCTGCTGTCAGGCCTGAGACTCGCCTAAAATCGTGGAGTTCAGCTGTCAAGGGAAATTAGCAACAGTGCTTCCACATGTGAACATATCATCTAGAGCTACCTGTCATGTTTTCTTTCACAATATCATAAGACCCGGCTGGGTCCGTTCCATTCTTTGCAGCTTGGTAACTTATAGAACTCTGGTGATTATAACTTTGAGAGTCATGGCTCAGCTCGTTATTAACAATGCTTGATATTTTAGAGACAACTATATGGTAGTCAGGGGACTCTCTTGTGAATTTCACCATGTCAGAGTGGGTTGCCTTGATTGGGAAAGTGACAGGGGGGTTTTTCTCAATCAGCCTTAGAGTTGCAGACTCTCGGCTCACTAAAATAGCTCGTGGGCCATTCCGATTTATATCGCCGCCTGAGGTTATCTAGTTCTTGTTAGTACTTAACACATATATCTCACGACTTGTAGTGGCCACATACAACAACGGTAGAAGACTCTAAAGTCTCATAAGCCCAAAACTGTTTGAACTGTGCATTGATTGGATTGCTGGAGAAGTATTCATTGAGCCGACGGAGGTACTGAGATCCACGGCCGATATCATCTATCAGGTTCTCATTAGGGTTACCTTGAACAATTGTCCGAAAAGAATCTTGCTCCATGCCTAAGTTCGGTACGCCGAAGAACAAGGCTCCGCGAAATGTATTCAATAATACCCTATACTCTTCATTCGAACCATCAGAAAGCAACTGCCTTAATGCATCTCTGATTACAAGACCCCCAAGGCTATGGGCAAGGAAAATAATAGGTTTCGAGGAGCGTGAGCCCCATCCATAGGTTGTGAGCAAGGCAATAAGCTTGTTCGCGAGATCCTTAATGAGTTCGAAGGATTGACTTTGAACAAGCCTTGTTTCGTAACCGTAGAGGACTGCTCGGACGCCGTGTATATTCTTCGGAAGGGCGTCGCGTATCCACATGTATGTTTTATCGCTGTCTTTCGGCTGCCACGATCCAAATGGATGGCTACCAAGTCCTGAGATAGCAATACAGCTATTGATAACTCAGCTCGCTCTCTTTTCAGTAGAAATATTCAATCTGAGTACTTACTCAAACCTGTGGGACAAGTGATCCATGTCATTCATGGGGGTCATGCCCTCAAAGTGTGTATCCAAGACAAGGGAATGCCCGGGCTTGGGGGTTTGGATACAAATTTCCCATTCCTTGGTGTTATTTTTACCCCTTACAACTGAAGGGATAGTGGCAAACATTAATGTGGCAACCTTGGAAAGCGAATTGTCCCCGAACCCAAGGTTTGTAGTTACAGAGAACACACGGACATCGCGAGCTGGAATATCACCAAGGCTCTTGGAAACTAGGCTGGCAACATCATCCGGAGTTTTGACACTGTGAGGTAGCCCACGCAAGCGAAATACCGTCTTGAAAAAGGGGTCATCGTAGTGCTCCATTGCTTAATTACCCGAATTGGATAATTACCGGGTCGTGTGGTCAACTGAACTGCTTAAGAAGCACTAACACGGTACAGAGATCAGATGTCTCACTTCACATCCAGACGAGTTGGAGGAACTGCTGAGCGCAGGGGTCAGTCATGTGACATATCTTTACGTACCTAATCGCTCAGTAGTATCGGCGCAAAATCACGTGCGTATACCATGGTAGCACTTTCTATACCCCATTTAAGGGCGGTGCAATGGCTAATCCTGTTCTAGCAGGTGATGGGAAGCTGACATAATTGTACGACCACACACAAATTTTAGGTGGGGACCGGTGGCAAAAACACAAGCCACACAAGCCACACAAGCCACACGAGATGCTGATAGAGCCAAATATAGCACTATAGTCACGTGCCGGGGCCCACAGAGTACAGATTACCAACTACTTAACTCATACATAGTAGTAGGCCACAGCCACATACATATGTAGGCCACACAGGCCCCATAGCTGATATAATCAACCAAATGATCCCTTCAACAGTGGTTTAATGGTTCGTGTAGTATCGCCAAATCCCATACAACGTTCCAACCCCAGCCGCAAGCATGCGAGAATGAAATCTGGTTGAAATTACAATGTTCAATCATTCAAGTCAAAAGCGGGCTTTGGGGGATGGAATAGGTACTTCTGGGAGCGAGCGTTATGGTTTTGATACCAAAAGGCCATGTAAGCACCACAGCATCATTTATCAGTCTTACTTACAAACATATCTAGGTTTGCCTAATAGAGCGAACACCAGCCGCTTGCAAGAAATATATTCCCTTGGCGTCCGCAATGAAGCTCAAACCTCCCAAGATCCAGAATCTGACACCATATGCTTCGGAATGGTGCGTCCGCAATATTCATCTTCACTGCTCCACGATGTTCTCCGCTTGGGTTTTGGTAGTCTGGACAAGCGGCTAAAATAACGTAGTTGAAGGATATCTCAATCCGGTTCAATCACGGCCAGGACACATATTCTTCCATCGCAGATAAACTAGGTCAAGACGATAATATCTTTATCCCTCTTCAATTAGAGCATTCAGAGGATCGATGCGACGTGCTCGCACATGGCGTTCCATTTGCGACAATGGGGGCGAAGATCCATTTTGCACTGAAATCGCTGTTTTCAGCTGAACTGCTTAGCTATAATGGCGTTATGCCTCAAGCAGAACTCCGCCAGGAATTGGCTACGGCGGCGCATCCTTCACGGACTATCTCCTCGAAACTCTGCTACAAGATGGCACTTATCATGTTCGGCCCACGGTCAATAAAACACGGCGTTGCTAAGGACCTCGCCAAGTATCGTTTGTTCTTACAACACCCCGTACCTATGCCAGAGGGTATTGTTTACGAGAATCCGCAGTACCTCAGTATCGTAGCATCCTCATTTAGAAATGGGGCGATCCTACCCCCCATTCCAACCGAGCTTTTCAACCAGGGCTCCTGTAGGATAAGTATTTCGGACCCAGATGAGTCGACAACTATTGCGGCAGTGTTAGATAATCTCCCTCGGCATAATTGTCTCAGCAATGTAGATATTGATGAAAGAATCAGAACTACGCTTTTAGAGTAGGCCTTATCATCCCTTTCTTAGTCCCCATAGGAGCTGATCAACCCTCGCAGTCATCAAAAAGAGGCGGTCGATTTCCTCTTATGTAGGGAATCAACCGAGAAGCAGGCCAAAATATTATGGAAGCCTGAGAATCTCAATTCCGAGAGGCCAATGTGAATCTGAAGTTTTCTTACAGTCAAAAAAGGCACTTGCCATAGTTCGGACTGCTGGTGCTTCCAGTATTGACTTATTGTTATTTCACAAGGAGGAAACCCCCTATCTACTGGGCAAAATCTACATTATGTGTACCTATAGGTCGGGTCATAGGCCCGTGCCTAGTACCCCTGGCTTCCGGTGTTGTTCGGTATTGTTGACAGAACTTCATGCTGACGTCTGTGTTAGGTACAAACATGTCATCACTGGATCGACTAGCTCAAAACCTAACGACACCCTTGGTGGTATATTGGCTGATGGTATGGGCCTTGGCAAAACACTGAGTATGATCGCTTGTATCGTATCTTCGCTAGCTTACTCGGAAGAATTTGCGAATAGTTCGACTAAGGACTCGCAAAGAACGGCTCCTGTAGCCTCTACGCTCGTCATTCTGCCCTCTGTCTGTCAGTGTATTAATATCCCAACACAGACATTTTTTATTACTAATGATCTGCAGTACTTTTGGAGACATGGGTGGACGAAATTGAAAGGTATGTAGCTGACACATTTAAGAAAGGCTCCTTCACCTTCCTCACGCGTTGGAAGGCACGTTGTTCCTGGAACATTATCTGTTTATAAGTATCACGGACCGAACCGGAAGCTTCCATCATCGTCAAGTTTGCCTTATCATATTGTATTATCGACATATGGCACAGTTGCAGCTGATTACAGCCGCGGAGGTGGAGTCCTGACTTGCTTTCATTGGTACCGGCTCATTTTAGACGAAGGTCCGTGTTGTAGCAATATCATATTGAGATGCACTCTAACGCTAACGATTCGCAAGCCCATGTGATACGAAACTTGTCCACGAGACAATTCAAAGCAGTGAAAAATCTTGCGGCTTCAATACGATGGTGTGTCACGGGAACACCCATGCAGAACTCTCTAAAGGACTTAGCTTCCCTTGTTACATTTCTTCGCGTTCCTCTTCTCGATAACCTAGCGATGTTCCGAAAACACATTGAAGGAAGGCGCGAGAATACACATGCTGTTGCGAAAACGAATTACAGAAATCTCCGACATCTGCTGGAATCAATATGCTTGAGGCGCTGTACTTTGTCCATTTTGCCATCTTTGGGTGTTTCTTTCACTGAGAATCGTCCCTATTTGTCCGATGTTGAGCGGAGAGGCTATAACGAATTAAATATCTGGTGCAATCAACAAATCAAAGCAGCCGTTAACAGCGGATCGACTGGGGCAAAGAATAAGCGAATCGTGATCGCGATACTCAAACTGCGCATGTTCTGCAACACAGGCTTACTTAGTCCCATGGAAAGCCTCCTCAATGGAATTCAGGACGAAGGCCAATTTAAGCCAGATGAATTGATCAGCCTACTTCAACAATGTGGCGAGGCTCTTTGCACAAATTGTCAAACAGAGGTATCATCGTCCGACGCGGATGCCTATTTCGAGGAACGGCAGCATCTAGCAGGTCGCCTATTGAAATGCCAGGAATGTGCTCAGTCGACATCGAATACACAGGATGCCGAAAACTTCGATGAGACTCAAAGCCTTGTTAGCGGCGACATGATGCAGGGCATACAATTTGAGCACGATCACACATCTGCTTCGACTAGCAATGTAATTCGCCAGATTTCTTACCCCTCTAAGGTGCTATCTTTGGTTGAGGATATCAAGACGCATTGCTGTCAAGACAAAAGGTGATAAAAATGAGCTCACAACGACAAGATCTACTATTGAACATGTTTATAGCATTGTTTTTTCCTTCTGGAGGCGCAGCCTAGACCTTGTTGAGAGAATCCTCGTCGAGCAACATATCGTTTTTGTTCGAGTTGATGGTACAATCCATCCTTCCAAGCGAAGGGAAGTGCTAGCGAGTTTTCAAGAAAACCCTTCAATTCGGGTTCTATTGATGACTATAGGAACTGGGGCTGTCGGGTAAGACAGATCGACACAAAGTACCGTCCGATGCTTACAATCACTCTGAATAGGCTCAACAATCTCTCGGTTGCAAGTCGTGTGCATATACTCGAGCCACAGTGGAATCCATCTATAGAGGATCAAGCAATAGGGCGTGTGGCCCGTTTGGGACAAAATAAGAAGGTCACCGTGATTCGATATATCGTTAAAAATACGATTGAAGAGGTGAAGTTTACAAACTGCATGCAAGTTGGCCTTGAAGGAAAGACTAATGAACATCCTCGAATAGAGCATAGAGTCACGACAGTTGCAGAAGCTGCAGCTAGCTCTAAAGAGCGGTCTGAAATCGTCTAATCGAGACCTTCCCGACCGGGAAAGTCGAACTGAACAACTCCGGTCGCTCGGGAGGATAATCGAATCAACTGTTTCCACTGCTGACCCAATTACATAACTCTCATATTACACAAGTCGAAATCTACGTGTAGGGATGAAGGAAGTGTGAAAAATTGATTGTCCCTTACATACCTAGGTATTTACCGGAGAGCGAAGCGAAGGCTGCACCAGCATCGTGCTTACTGTGGATAGGCTACTTAGTTAACTACCAGTGAGCTTTCTGTGGCAGCTAGGTCACCCGACGACGCAGAATGTGGCTTGCGCCAAGCAACAAGCTGCCGACGATGAGTAGAATATCTAGACTTTTTCCTTAGGAATTTCCAAAAAATGCCACCGAAGTAGTATATTTGTTGTTGAATCATATGTCCTGTTTGTGGCTAATAGAGCATCTCGAGGTTATGTGGGAATTCTACTCTCGTGTTGGCCTCAATGAATGGCAATACTGGGCAGTGCATGCAGCGCCCTGATAGCGCCATGAATGTGCTGCCTGCAGCCTTGAAATGCATTTCCTGCAAATCAAAAGGGATTAAGAAGGGCTTGAAGTCATTTATGCAAGAAACAACCTAACATATAACTAGATAGCGAAAACCAAGGTAAACAGAACTACTAGGTTAGACTCTAACACATTTTTGTTCTGCGGACAACTGGCACCCACCCCACCTCGATGCTACTATTCTATGGCACTGAGATGGAGAAATCGGTAAGTATGCATTGCGCCTATATAGCAGGTAGAAACCACCCTAAACAGCTAACAATCGACTACTAGAATTCTGGTCTCGTGCCCCCTTTCTCGAAAGCGCACGCGCCTCGATCCTCAACCCCCATACTTTTCCCGCACGCGTTCCGACAAAACTCCGATCTCTTCGACCCGAGGAAGGACATTCATGCTTTTTTAAGGAACGAGCTTGAGCCGAGTAAACTCAACAAGATCGACCGGCACCTATGGCTTGCAGGTCTTCCGCGTCCCGCACGCTTCCTTCACCGACAGCGCTTGCTTGGGCGCACCGTGCTTCCGACAGAATCGCCCGATGAGCACCTGGTATGGCACGACACAACCATTTGGATTAAGCCGGTCCCCGAGTACCTGCTCGACTTCGAGTTCTGGGAGAAGGAGATATGCGACAACGAAGCGCTGTACAAAAGCGCATACGGTCTCTTGCTCTCATACACGTGGTTGATTGGTCATAAGAGCGACCATCGTGTTGCCGTTGACGCTGGATTACTACCTCCCGACGTAGACTATGACACCTGGACTGCATTTGCATACGACCTCAACTTCGGAAATGAATTTCGCACTTCATGTCCTGTGAACGAGCGGTACGAGTACGGCGAATTGCGACTCTCGAGACTCAATCATCTCTACCGCCTAGGTGCTGCCGGCTTCTCGCTTTGGAACATTGTGTTCGGCTTCACGTCCCGCTCGACGCGCTACCCGGCTTTCTTTCAGCGCAACTTTGGCTGGGTCTTGGCTGTGTTCGTCTACTTCAGCGTTCTACTGTCTGCGCTGCAGGTGGCGCTGGCCACCGAGAAGCTTGGCAGCGACGTAGACTTCCAGAACTTTTCGCGTGTTATTGCGTTACTCTCGCTCGCTTTCGTGCTAGCGGCCGTGGTTATCATGCTCCTTGTGTGGTTGTTCCTGTTTTGGTTTCATCTGATGTCAACTGTTCAATTCTGGAAGAAGGTCAAATCCCGGAAGGCAGATGCCACTGGCTTCGGAGCAATATAGAGATTGTGCTTAGTCGTATGTAAATAAGTAGAGCAATTTAGCTCTGTTGCCAATTTCGCGGAGAATGCTGCTTGGTGCCATTCATCGACTATTGGGTAAGGAAATACGTTCCATTGCATTCTGAGGGCAAGCGAATAAATATTTGGAAGACTATATGAAGCACGGCCGTTGTAGCACGAACCCCCGTTATAGAAAAAAAAAAAAAAGTACGGTGGCCCATAGCGCATTCTATGTACAGTAGGTAGTAGTATACATCATGACCTTCAATATTCTAACCTAAGTATCTCAATAACCATAGCGTTTAAAGTTTTTAATTCAATTGACGTAATAATAATTTAGAATTGGGTATGAAATAAGGTTAAATTTATATTTTTGACTACTGTATTGGGCTGGTATGTGCCCCTTAAATATAATGCGGTAAATAAATAATTACTCTGGTCGGGCTTCAGTTATCATTCCCCCAGCCACACTGGCGCCAACACAGAAGCCACTACCAATCAGGTATCCTTTGAGTTGGATTTCAGGTGCTGTCGTGATCTCTGACGTCGAAAGTATTTTCCGTGTCTCCCATCTTACACCAAACGGTACACCAGACGATGTTCATGTCCCATGTCCGTGACCAATGACAACATATGCCAGCTTTTGCTTCATTCACAGAGCATTTCTGCGTTGGGGCTTCGCGTATCCCACTCTTGTGCCTCTGCAATATCAAACGCCTGGTTCGGGCCATCGCCTATAGGAAGGAAGAAATCAGTGAATCATATTTGGGTGTTTCTTCTCGTCCGCCGCCGCCACGGAATCCTCCGGAGGGGGTGTCAGATTGCCCGGCCACTTGGCGAGGAATGCACACAGAAAGGCGACGCCCAAAAGCGCGATGCTAAGGGCCCAGGCCCCGCGGAGACCATCCACATAGGCCTTCCTGATTCCAAGCAATGTGTCCCCACTGAAGTAAGCCGAGAGCTCGTACGGCCCGACTGACAACACTTGCTCCGGTGTGGTTTCGGGGGCGTACAAAGCCACCTTTTGCAGCAACAAGTTGTTCGTGATGGCCGCTGCGGCGCTGATCGTCAACGAGGCCGAATAGAATTGAATGACTACGTGAGCGCAAACCATCTTGATTAGCCATTGTAACAAAATCACAGATCGCGACGTGAGGGCCATGATGGGGAGGTGGAGAGTACGAACTCACCGAGTATAGCAGCAAGACCAATTGACTTGTCCGCGTTGGTGTTGACGACGCCAGCAACGATCGGTGGGATCTGCACGACCCAGCCGACGCCGACGCCCAGCAAGATCTGGTACCCAATTTGCTTACCCAGATCAGTGTCAATGTCGAGCGTGTACAGGAGGCCGCAGCCAACTATAGCGATGGCGACACCAAAAATCTCGAAGAGCATGTATTTGCCATACTTTCCCACCACGACCGAACCAATGAAGCTCGCAATTGCTGACCGGAGTTAGAAGCATATTCTTTGTCGAGCCTAGCGGATTATTCAACTCACAAGTCGCCCCAATGATCGGAATTGTTCTGATACCGCTGTCTCTGGGAGAGAGGCCGGCAGTAGCCTGGAAATACGTGGGAATGTTGTAAACCACAGCAAAATATGACCCGTAAAAGCTGCTCAATGCGTCTCAGCACGGCGATAGCTATCAATGTGGAGTGATTGTTGGGCAGAAACTTACAAAAAGAGACAGATCGCGTTAGCCCACATGTCTCTTTGTTTGAGCAGCCTCACAACCACCAATGCCCGCTCGCCTTGCCAGACCTCGTTTCCAATGAAGGCAATACTCGACAGGATCCATCCGATAAACAATCCGATGATAGTCGACGAGTTCCAGGCCTTCTCCGTACCACCCCACGTCAGCGCAAGAATGAAGCTGACGAGACCGCCGGTGAAAAGAATTACGCCGAGCGGGTCGAAGCTGAGGATCAGTTGTTTGAGCGGTGGTCTCTCGGAAACCTGGGCCTGCGGTGGTGTCTTGAAAAAGAAAAAGATGATGAAGATGGGCACGCCACCGATGGGGAGGTTGATGTAGAAGCACCAACGCCAAGTGAGGTGAGGGCTAGACGTGAAAACACCGCCAATGAGGGGACCAATGACACTGGCGACGCTGAAAATGGTGCCGATTAGGCCGATGATGATTGGTACCTTGTCAGGGGGGCAGACAAAGTTAGCAATAGAGTAGCAGCCGAGAAGAATTCCCGCTGCACCAGCACCCTGCACGATACGGCCTACGATCAGAGCCGCGCTATTAGGCGCCACGCCCCCGATCAAGCATCCAATCTCGAACACTATCATGGCCGCTAGGAAGACGAATTTCATGTCAAAATACTTGTAGGCCTTGCCCCAAAGAGACTGGAAGGCAGCATAAGCCAGGAAGAAGGCGGAGCCATACCAACCGGATTCAGAGAGAGAGTTGAACGCGTTGGTGATGGCAGGGATTGCCGTGGCGATGATGTTCTGCCGCCAACGAGGGGGTTAGAGCAGATTGATCGTGAATAACTTGGTTATGATGTTTTGCTTCTCAAGCTATCGCTAAATCTAGGAAATACCACTTACGATATCCAGGCCAGCCTATGAAGCCAGACACAAGGTTAGTTCAACGATGTACAGACGCCGACAAACGACAACCAGAATGTAAGACTCACAAGGAAGATACCCAACAGTAGGCCCGCGACAATGATGACCTGACGCCAAGGGGAAGGGTAGATGGCCTCGGACGCAGTGGGTTCTGAGGGCGTCGAGTCGAACTCAACTTTGCGAACATGGTCCGTAGAACTAGACTGCGTCGTCACGTTTGTATCCATCGTCGCTGTCTTGTCGTGCGTACAATTCTCCGAATGAATGCTGCGCAACAGAAGCTTTCTGTATGGCAGACTGAAACTCGGGTAAAGAAGGAATCCAGGAGCCAGTATATTATAAAGACACTCCGAGGGAAGTTGAGTATGGCGAATGGACAGACGATTTCTATCGATGCTCACAACTGGCAACTATATACCCGTGCTTAGTCAATACACGAAAAGTACAGCTATTGAGACTACCAATGCAAATGCATTTTCATTATACATCGGGGTGTTGTTTCCTCCCCTATCCTGAGCATCTACTCGTGTCTCGGGTGGTTTTCTACAGTAGCGCAGAAAACAACCCGGCGCTAGTAAGCCAGGAAAAGGACCCGACTTACACAGACGAACCCGCGTTACCTCAACATCGATCGGGAAACCCGGTGCCACATTGAATCAAGAGCGTATTTGAGGCCAGAGCATCATCAAATACGTAACCGTCCCCAGCGCCCACCATGCAAGCCACCTTTTCCACCCCCGATGGGACAGACTCGCCCCCGACGTCCTGCGATTGCGAGGCCGAGACCCGGCGCATTGTAGGACAGGTCGGCCAGATATCCAGTCGTCTCGCCACCTCGGCGCCAGGGCAAGCATCGCCATCGCTTCCATCGTCGCCGTCGCCGTTAGCCGATACGCTCAAAACAGCTCACGTCCTGGTGCAACACTGGGGCCATGTGAACGGCTGCCCCCGTGCCGGGTCACACATGGATGCGCCGATGCTATGCACCATGACAGATGCCATCGGCGCCATCATGCGCGGCCACGAACAAGTTGTTGAAAAGTCCGTCTCGTTGCAGAGACGGCGGCGTATCCCCGGCCGAAGCGATGATGCCCCCGTCGCCATCGTGATGCCTACCGCCGCGATTGGGGAATTGGAGCTGGAGCCCGCCGAGCAGGTCATCGTGGTCCAAGAGGCATTGAAGCACTCTATCCTGCGTCTCGCAGCTGTGTTGCAGGACATACAAGAAGAAGCTGCGCTGATAGGCCGCGAACAACAAGTTGGGTCGCCGCTGTGCAGTAAGGGGGTAAATGAGCTCAGCACGAGGTTGTTTAGACTTCTGGGGGCGGTTGATAAGTTAGGGATTGAAAGCAATGCAGCGACTTGACCGCGGTACTAGTAGAGATTCGGTCCCCAATAAATGGCCATGTATCATGCGCAATCCGATGATCGTAGAGCATGTCAGTGATTTGGGATTATTATCCGCTGTCTGCATCTTGCGCCAGGATACATATATGTACAACGATATCGCATTTCATAACAGCACCATTGCACCTTGCAGAGATTCCATCCTTCTCATCAGATCATCGAGCAAAGTGCCCGTGACCGTATCGAACACCATGGTACTACCACCCCAATCCAAGGGGCCACCCGATGGCTTTCCTCCCATGTTCCGCTCCCCTTTCTGTCTCTTCTGCTTAGCACTATCTAGAACTTCCAGGGCGCTCAGCATCCGCTTCACGCGCAGCTTGAGGACTCGCCCTATCGCATCGGACTTTGCCTGTCCTTCGACTAGAAACTCGCCCAGTCGTAAGGCGCGATACGAGTCCATTTCCGGCGACACGCACGGCCTACTCGCGAAGTTGCGAAGGGAGCGCTGTAGTCGGCGCGCCGACGGTCCTGAATTACCGGGTATGGTCGACCACACAAAGTCACTCGCTTGGTCCATGCTCTGCGCTGACTTGGCGGCGACGCGGAAAATGTCTTCTAGCAAGCCGACCACGCGCTCGGCTAGAAGGGAGAGGCCGAGGAGAACGGGCCGATCTGTGGCTAGACATGGGCGAGTACAGTTGGGGATAACAGTGGGAGATGCATTCCAAGCCTGAGGGCCGGCATCTTCGGGAGGGTGAGAGATTCGGTGGCCAGTACAGGCGAATAGACGATGTCGCAGACCGTGAAAGTCGCGTTCGGCCTCCAGCACGACATCTACCGTTGCTGGCGATGCAGTACGCGTGAGTGTCTGCTCAAGATTGGCTGTTTGCGTGAGAATTGCTGCATAGCAATCTGGTAGCTGCGTGGTAGGGGTCCCAAATAGTATGGCCGAGTAGGAAGTGGTTCCACCATTGACACAGGGATGCGTCGTCCACTCCTTCGCATTAGAGCCCACCGCCGTATCGTCATCGGCTGTTAGTATTGACGTCGAAGCCGGCAGATTTTGAGCCGCTTCAGAGTTGCTTGTCGACTGATAGCCTGAACTGGAATCTGTCACGGGTGAATCGGCATGGCCGTCACCCGACGTAAAAGGTGTAGTCGCAGCACCGCCGCTCTCATGATGTGAAACTAAAAACCCGTTTCGTCGAATGTCACCAAATGCGCTAGGACATATCACTTACTGGTAGGTGAGAGCAGCGACGATGCCTCCCGCGTCACCGACTCGGGGTTGTTGCGTTCGGCAGAGCCTTCTCCTTCATCGACGTCCATTGGAGTCGAGCCTAGACGAGTTCCCTGCTCCGAGCTGACGAGTTTCTTTGGTCTACCAGGCCGTCGCAGTGGGCTATAGACACATCTCAATCGCTTCTGTGCGCATCCCTTGCAGCTGGGCTTGTCGCGGCTACACCGGATCTTGCTGTCCTGGCATTTATCACACGACTGGCGAAATCCGGCTGCACCGTGTGTTGCGGTGACCTTGGCTGGGCTAATCTGGCATGGTGAAGCCATCACAGTTAGAGCGTCTCGGTTTCGGAGTCGTTGTGCTTGGTTGTGCTATTTTTGTGACGGTTCAAATACGAACTGCTGGATATGTATCAGACAATTTCGCCAAGCACGGCGGACAGGGGTAACCGGCAAATCAGAACACGCTATTCGAGTGACGATAAAATGAGAGACTTTAGACTGTTAGATAAAAAGCTAAGGTTAAAAGCATTTGTTTTTTAACGAATAAAGTGAAGTACCTGTTTGACTGCCTGGGTAAGGTGTATGGTGTGCTATTTACCGCCTTTTGCAATCGTGTGCTGCGCTTTCAAAGAGACGCTGAACTTCTGTTAGGCGATCAACTTTGGCCCCATCTACCGACCCAACATACTGTACAGTACTTAACCAGCACAAACACCCACACCAACTGTTCCATTCTTTTTTGACAATAGCGAGATCTGAAATCTCTCACTGGCAAATACAACTTCAAATACCTCACTTGCTACATACCTAATTACCACCTAGTAAAAGCAACATTTCTAGGTATTCTTAGCATGTGTAATAATTAAAGTAAGAGAGGCAGGGGATAGATACCTACCTAACTTGCCTATTATTAAGAGAGAGAATACTATAGTTGAGGAAAGGTGTCACAAGGCATAGGAACAAAGGGACTTTTGTATATGTATTAGGATGGCCTCACACGTAGCCTTGAGGCCCTCATGCAACAACAAGAGTCTATTGCCTACCATATACCGGCTTCGTGACAAAAGGAGAGAAAGGAAGTCTAAAATTCATAAGCACAACAAAACATATAGGCAGCGACATATGTGCACAGGTTTTGCGGACGTGCGGTAGGCATGAAGGACCTCGGCATACCTACTGTAGGTAAAAGATACCGCCCTTAAATGGAATGAGAAAGGTGCTGCCATGGTATACGCACGTGATTTCACACGTGATTTTGCTCCCAGTTGAGTGGGATTTGGGGTGGTCCTTACCTACAGCGAGAGGCTTGAGTCATTACAAGTAGTTAGGTGCAAGGCCTGTAGATTAATTGTTTAGATTAGATCACTCTATAACAACAAGGTACATATATAATCAACTCTTTTAAAAAGAAGCATGATAAGAATAGCCGCTAATCTGACTATTTTAATGTGGTTTAGACTTCTTTCTTCATTGATGTTATTGTATTGTTATTAATATCATAATTGTTTTTATATGCCATGCTACAATATATTAATAACCAAACCTGAATTATCCCTACCTTGAATTTCTATTTAGAACACCTCTTATTAAACCTCTCTCTTTCGGAGAACTAGGCTAAACAACTACAGATTAATAACGCGGGCTATAGTTGTGGTACAAAGAACCTAAATTCCTATACTGCGTAAAATAATAAAATCGAATCAACATCGTTACAGTATTGCCCAGAACTTCACCCCATCGAAGAAGTGCCTAGGCCCACCGAATCTTGAGATGTAGATGTGCGACCCAATCTTTATATACCTACAAAGACACGCCTTATCCTTCCTTCAATGCTTTAGATCGTTGGATAGAACTGCCTATGTTGCGGCAATGCCGGCATTCGAGTTAAAATGAAATCCGTTTCCGAGACATAGATATCTAGCTCTTCCCAGCGTCTTCTTTCAAGGATACGATTCGGTTAAGTATGACCTTGGACTCGGTACTGTCGACAGAATCCACGGCCTATCGTAACATGTCAACATGGGCTCGCTACTACGAACTCGGGTGTGGGGTCATGACACTTACGAAATAGGCAACCCTCATGCCTTGGAAACGCACGCTCTCCAAACCTCCCCTGCCAAGCTCACTTTCACCCGCGGCCTCGGGCCACGGCGCCCGCGCCTTCACTTCATCAAATCCCGACTCGATCATGGCCCTGGGGTAAATTACTTCGCTCTCGGGGCTCAGGTCGTTGAGGAATCCACCCTCAGCATCGTCAGGCTTTTCTGACTTGAATAGCGAATTATGGATCCGCACCTCGACCTCGCGCGAACCAGAGGGCACCCATTGGATGAACGTCTTTGGTTTCTTCGTCTCCTTGTCAAATACAGCGCGGATCTCGGTCACTTGACCTGTGGCATCGTCTTTGGTAAAAGAGACGGCTTTGATTGGATAGGGGGCCTGAAGCAAGCCAACCGTCTTGTTGGGCGCAAGCCTGAAATAGTCTTTACTATCAACCTGATCGAGGATTAGTATTTGTCATATATATCCTATCCACTAAGGCAATTGCGGTTCCGAGGGGCATAGCATGGACAGGACCGCTATTTCGCGTGGTTTGATTCCCGCCATCGACAGAGGGAAAATCAAGAGATAGCCTACCTCGCGGAAATCCGAACGATCGATATAGACGGTGGGTGTAAATTTCAACTTGTGCGATCCCATTGCTGGGTTTTTGGGAGAGAAAGGTACGTCGACCTCGACTTCCTCCGCGTCCTCGATAACGACTGGGACTGGGTCGAGAACAAGCATCAGTCTTGGTACCGTACGCTCCAGATATCTCCGGACTGTTTGCTCGAATCTCGAGATTTGGATGACGCCGGGTGCGGTGGTGACTCCAAGCTCTGAGACGAACTCGACAATGGCGCCTGGTGGCACACCTCGTCGTTTGATACTTTGTTACGGTTAGCAACACCCCTTGGCGAGATCTTTCACGGCTGTGGCTATAACCAATGACCCCTAAAAGAATCGACAACACTTACGCGATTAGAGTATATAGCCTAGGATCATCCCATCCTCGCACAATCTTCTTCTCCACCAGCTTCATGATTTTTCTTTTGGAGAGGACGGTCCCCGTAATACTCTAGCACAATATAGTCAACAAGAGCGATCCGAGATTAGATATCATGGCTCATCACCTACCAGTCGACCGTACTCCCTTTGCATTGGCTCGTAGACACCGACTTTTTGGCGAACAGTCAATATTTCCCCATGTACATTATGAAGTGCGAGCAGTACGTAGTCGCCCCCCTCAAATAGGATCCTACTCACGAGTTTTGTTTAGCCACTCATAGCTAACTCTGCTCTGGACAAACTATTTGAACGACAGGTTAGCAATTCTCATCAGGATGGAACGTCTAAAAGGTTTGAGGGTCAAATGACATGCAAGAATGGATTTTGTGTGTAATGCAATACAGCCCTTGCCTTGCCAAAATGTGATAACGTAGAAAAACAAAGGACTTTCGTCAGGGGGCCAACCTCAGTAGTGCACAGCGAGTGGGTGATGGACTCGAAACTGTCGCAGAGACAGTGAGTAAAATCGTAGGTTGGATATATCCGCCATTTTGAGCCTGTTCGATGATGAGGCTTGTCGAGGACTCTGTCTGTGTGGAGTGTTAGTGCAAGAGGATCGAGAGCTAGGGTTGCTCCTCGACAGGACAGAGTTCGTACATGCAGCAAGATCCCACATTTGACTTTCATATTGGTAGTCAGTAGTCTACTCTGGATATAAAGCCGTGCTACTACTCACGGATTACCATCTTCGATATCCTGGTATGGATTAGTATTCGTCCTCATACTACGTTGGATGATGACGAAAGCGGGGTTACTAGAACGGTTAGTCTCACCTGTTTCATGCGCAAAAACGCCTCCCTTGGCTTGTACTTGCCATCCCGCATGCCTCGAAACTCGGCCAAGTTTGTCTCGACCGATTTCTCGGCGTGAGCACAGCGGAATCTCGGACCATGATTCTCACCACCGCGCTGCGCCTTGATCTCCTCGTCTGTTGATTGGAGACCATCAGCATCCACCTATGCTCGATGCAGCACGATATGACACGGAAAGAAGAGACGCACCGTTGCAGTGGCATACGTATGCCCTCCCCAGCTCGATCAATTTCTCGGCCAAGTCGTACAGTTCCTGAAAGTGGTCGCTCGAGTAGGTGACGGCTTCGGGGGTAAACCCTAACCATTGGACCATGGCTGGCAAGAGCACGACCAAACATCAGCAGGCGCACCACACACACGAAATCGGGCGGCAACACAACGCAGCAGCAGATAGACGTGGGGACTTACCCTCGATGGCGACAAAGTACTTCTCCTCTTCGGCCTCGGGGTTGGTGTCGTCCATCCTCAGGAACGTCTTGCCGCCATGGTACTTGGCGAAGCCGAAATTGATGCAGATGGCCTTGGCATGGCCGATGTGGAGGAAGCCGTTCTGCGGCAGTTCTGTCAACGGGTGGGCTGCATCACAAGGGGCGGATGGCGAGGTGTTCTCACCGGCTCTGGAGGGAATCGCGTAACGACAGGCTTGACGGGGCGCTCCTTGAAGACCTGCGACAGACAAGGCAACGGTTAGCGACGGGGGGGTTCTGCGCGAAACACATATGTGGGCGTAGTTGGGCGAGGGGAAGGGGGTATTCGGGCATCAGGCTCACGTCGTCGAGGAAGCCGAGCGTGAATATGACGTCGGGGTCGATGGCGGACTCCTCCTGCTTCGGCTTCGGCTTCGGCTTGGGGGCTTGGGTGTTCTGTTTGCTCGGGTCTTGCGCAGTGGCGGCTTTGGCCTTCTCGTTCGCCGCCTTCTTGGCTCGTTTCTGGGTGCGCTTCTTGAGCTCGTTCTGGTTCTTCAGATTCAGCGTCTGTCCCTTTCCACGTTCCTTATCTAGGACGGTTTAACAAATCCTACGGCGGACTTACTTTGGACACCATCTCACCCGTGACATCGTCCAGCACGAGCTTGGCCGTGGCCTCAACGATGGTGTCGGCCATTTTGCTCTTGTCTGCGCGATCGCGAGGCAGAAAAAAATCTTTGGTCTGGTCTTATCTTGTCTTGTCTTGTCTTGTCTTGGGTGTGTTGTTGAAGGTAACGGATGACGGGAGGCAGGGGAGAGATATCCAGGCCGTACGCGATGACTCAATGGGATGTTCAGGCGCAATGACCTAACACGAGATAAGACATTGTTTGCTCGGTTGTACGTATGGAGAATTGATGGAGGGGCAGCGTAGTCGCACAGCCACAGCATGGAGGGGGAGGCGCGCTGTCACCTAGCCCGATCTGGATGTGGCGGCATAGTGGGTGTCTTGACTGGTTTGCACTGTGCACGGACGAGGTGAATGTTACATCTGTTACACAAGTCAATTGTACACTGCATCCCCGTACCACTCAACTAACTCCAACAGGTAGTATTGTTGTTGGTTGTTGGTCCTCCCTACTGTAGGTAATTTTAGTAAACCCATCCAATGATGCACCCCATCCATCCATCCAACCTATTGTTCAAAATTACATCGCAAACCGCCCGACCTCGTCGAACTACCTATATATGAAGGGGTATCTTGCTCATTGCCTGCCCAATCCCCTACTCTGATATGCCATCACTACGTGCAGTTGTAAAACCGCCCACGACCACATCAATCTACCTTTACCGGTCCCTGGGTACACATCAGCATGCCAACACCCCGGTGTTCAATAAAAACACATACCTTCGCAGACCTACCATATCCGCAAGGAATCGTGGAAAGGGATGGCGCGCAGGCTAACGGTCGATGAGAAGCCGACAAGGTTAAAGTCTATAGCCGCAAGTCCTTAAATGCCTTCTCACATTCGACATCGCGTTTCGTGCGCGTCGTCTCGGCCTCTATCTCGTCGCCAGCTTCCCGGTGCCATGCCTCGAGAAGCGTCAATGTTTCGTAGTAGTTCTTGCCCGCCTCCCAAGCCTTGCTTTGGACTATCACATCGACGAGTTAGCTACCTTTGTTTTCCTGTGTAGACGGGGAAAATCGCCAAAGACAAGAGTCCCTCGCCCGTCGAGAGCTATGCCGAGCAGCAAAAGCCTCTCGGGGGTTCTCGGGGCTGCGGGAGCGAGTGAGGAAGCGAGAAGGGATGCCATTTATACTCACCCTCAGCGGCTCGCCGTAAGTATTCTCTCGCTAGCTTATGATCTGGATTAAACTGGGCCTTCCCACCTGGGCAACGCGCCCGATTGTTCTGGGCTAGGGCATAAAGACATATGAATTGCAAATACCCCGGCGGCCGATTCGACGGCACTTGTGCCAGCATCTTCAACGCCATGGTCGATATCCTATCGTCCAACCACGCCGTCTGGTTCCCAAAGATGACGAGCAGGTCGGCCCGTAGGTCCCACGGATCCTCGCTCCCTTCCGGGCTGTATATCGTCGCCGTCGGGATCCCGTCGGCCTCCCACAACCCCTGGTTCAGGTAATACCGGTGGTGGTATGACCTGTTCATCGGCAACATGTCCCACGGTTGGATGAGCGTGTAGTCGAACGGCTTACCGTCGAACATGCCGTTGCTCTGCGTCGACGAAAACCGCCTGCCCCACTGCAACATCTCGACGTTGTGCTCGAGGCTGAAGTTCCGCGCCAGCTTCGCGAAGGCCGCCAGCAGGCGCTGCAGCTTTTCGTTCACCCCGCCGATCCTAGCCGCGTATTTCGAGAGGTAGTTCCATAACGCGCGGTGGATCCCCAGATCCGGATACCGGCAGACCACCCCTAAGAGCTCGTAGACGGCAAAATGCGCCGACCCGTCCAATAAGCGGTCGATGGTCGAGAACGCGTTCCGGCAAAACTCCCCGCCTTCGGGTATCCTCCCTATCGATAGGAGCCAGCAACCATGGGTGAGCAGCGTCACGGAGCGCATCGCATCGCTCTCGTGGTATCGGTCCAAGTCCTTGAAGTAGTTGGCGTCCAGCTGCGGTGGCATGAGAGGGTGATCTAGCGTCCAGTGCAGGTACATCTCCTGCAAGATAAAGTCATCAGGGGCCCCAATCTCTTTAGGGAGCAGCGGTGGTGGCGGTGGCGGCGGCGGCGGTGTTCGACACCGCAGCGTAGGTGGCAGGTCGCCCGACTCAGCTACCTCGAGGAGGTCGACTGGTCGAAGGCCTTTTCTTCTTATGTAAGCCGCCACGTCGACAGTTCTTCCATTGCGGCGAAATGTGCTCTCTTTGCCCATTGCCAGCCGGTGTCGCTGCAGATACAGCAGATTAGCCACATCGGCTTGACGATTGTTCTTGAAGAACTTCCATTGTGTCAGCTTCGTCTTGTACATCTTGGGACTTCTCTACCACGTCAGCCGCGATCTCTACGCATGGCGGTTCTCATAGGCGTGATCACTCACGAGGCCCAAAACCCCCGCTGTTCTTCTAAGATGGCCATCACATCCTACTCAAGGAGGCAATCGTTAGTGGTTGTCGACTATATCAGAGGGAACGTGAGCGCTATAGGTGTGCACGGGCGTAAACGAGACCGGAGAGCTTATGGCTGAGGGACTCTTGTTTATCAAGCACGCTAACGAGGAATACGCTTCAATCAATCTAACCTTTAGGCGTCGGTTCTCCTCCAAGTACAACCGCGCAATATCTGCCTTCACCGCTTCCCATGCCTCCGGGCTGTGAGACTTTCGACGGCGGTTCCCTCTCTGTTGCACATCGGTGGATACCGGCTCACAAGACATGGAGTCTCTGTCGGTGGCCGGTAACGTTTCGGTCTCGGTGGACGCCGCGGAGCTCGCCACATCCCTATCAGAGTCGGGAGATGGGTAGCTCCCGCTCATGGCTGCGGCACATGTAGGTTTCCCCATCTCACCTTTGTCGTCGGATAATGTGTACTTTGTTTACCTGTCCCAATTCCCGAAGAGCCGGCAATGGGTGACGGGATGGCGAATAAAAAGGAAATCGGCGGGGATGAAGCCTTCGTGGTGATCCCCAGACCCCCCGAAGGGAACCAGCACTCTAAACCCCGAGTTGTATCCTCCGGCCGGTCGCTCGGTGCTATAATGTCACCATAATACTCATGGACAGGTGGCTGTCGCGGTCGAGGGTGGGAAGCATGAGGAAAAATGGGTGCGCAAATCAGGTTGAAATGTTGAAATCTGACTTCTCGCTTCACGGTGGATATGCCTTGTTGATTTGCAGGGAGCCGAGGGGAGGGCCAAGAGATGCCCTTGTCGAGGATGACCGGGGTGACCACTCTTTTCCGGCTAAGGGACCCATGCCTTTGCACATCAGGACCAATTATGAATGCATCTTATGCATTGTCCGCTGGGGCCAGCCTACTCTTGGTCCCGATTGTCTGGTTGCTGGCCTGGTACTCGTATGCGAAATGGGCTGCGATACAGTACACCGGTAGCGACGCTGTCAACCCCGGTGTTTGCCTTGGCAGGCCGTGTTCGGTTCGATGTGGACTTTCTTTTTCTATTTCTTTTCTTCTGCTTTCGTTCATCTGCATCTGCTTCTGGAAGGTAAAACTCGACCGCTACGGCCGAAGATGATGAACGTATTTGGTACAGTATAGAGGGTTTTGAATAGGGATAGGAGACTTAGTAATGAGAGAACACGACAGGCGCCCTGGTGTATCATGTTCACATATTTGTAGGACGTTACGTCTAATATAGCATAGGACCTAAACTACCTAAGTTGTACAATACGATACATGTATGATGCCTTACGGCTGAGATATATCATATCCAATCGCATATGCTAAGGCATGTATGTAGGTACTCGGTGAGGCGTGTAAGTACGCAGCAGGCACAGCACAGCGGGCGGGCAAACGGATCGATCGCGGTGTTTCGCAACGGTCCATCACACCGACTGCAGCAGGTACACGTATGTGTTGCATGTCAGCATTTTGTAGCATGCTAACCTATAGGTATGCCTATTCGGTCAAAGCCGGCCGACACCTAGTATAGACTACAGATACAGGAGAAACTTGCCACCCGTATCGCACCAAAGACCCAGAGCCGTATTAGTCGGAGGATCCCAATTTCGAACTGCATAACTCTCCTGGCTGCCCTCAAACTTCCAAGTCGCCTCCACAAGGATACTAATATGATATAATACCACCTCGCCTAGGGAGTAGTATGTACCGTGCAGCATATGGATCATAGGTATGCATGTGGAGGCTTGCCCGAGAGAGCTAGCCACGGCTGCACTGGAGGTAGCGTAGTGTGCTATAGCGCAGTACTATACTGCTTACTGTAGGTACCTACTCTAGCACACCTACCACTAGTGGACGTTCTGGGCCGCTATCCTAGGCAGTAGGTGGTTAGGCTAGCGCTCCCTTAGTGCACACTGTCAAGACAGGGGGCCAAAATGGTGTGGTAGTCTAGCCGCCTTGGGTTAGCCACGGGCAGGCCTGCACGGGCTTCATCCGTCGATGTCAAGTCCGCGCAGGGGCTGCATGGTCTGTGCCCATTTCAGCCCGGAGCAGTGGCCCGGTACTGTGGCCTCTGGCCTCTCGCAAGGGGAAATCACGCTTCTTATTCTGGTTAGGGGCCTATTTTTAGGGCCAAGTCCTCCTCTGCTCCCCCGCTCCCCTATCCTAACGGTGGATCTAAATCTCTTATTGATTTTTCGTTTCCTTTCGCCACCAAAGGAATTACGAGCAATAGCATACTAGGCTGAGCTTAGGTATGTATTGAAGGATCGTGTATTACGCCGGCGTCATCACAAAACCAGAAAGAACAAAGACTTGACAGCTAACTTGCAAATGACCAAATGGCTCGTTATTCATTCACTTACAAATAGGCTAAAACAGGCCCATCTTCGCTAATCCAATATAAAAAACGACTAGCTCAGCGAACTACGTATCCGCACGGAAACTCACTTTAGACTAGCAAGCCTCTGCTTGGTTCGGGCCGCGGTATCCGCCGCGTCAAAGATGCCATTGACGCTTGGATGCGTCGCCACGGCCTCGGCCCAGCGACTGAAGTCAGGCGCCTTAGCAGACAGCTCGTCCAGCAGACTCTGGGGGAGCAGGCCGTATTTGGGCCAACTCCATAGCCGGACCACGAATGAGCCCGTCAGAACCTATTCCAGTCAATTACGGCGCCGATGACCGGGACAAGAGGAGGAGGGCGGATGGACGTCGTCTTGGACTTACCTCGGCAAGCGTGAGCTTGTCGCTGCCGCCGAAGAACGGACCGGCGTTCGCCAGCAGCGGCTCGATCTCTTTGACGACGGCGTCGACCGTCTTCTGGACGAGGACGGCGCGCTCCTCGTCGGACGTGGCCTTGATGAGCGGGAACGTGTTGGCGTTCACCTTGGACATGAAGGTGTCGACGAAGAAGGCGATGCGGGCACGCGTCAACGGGCCGGCCGCGTCGGTGGACGCCGGCACCAGGTGCGACGGGAACGCGTCGGCCAGGAACGCGGCTACGACGGCCGACTCGGTGATGATCTGGCCGTCGACCGCCAGAGACGGCACCAGCCCGCGGGGGTTCACCTTCAGGTACTCGGCTGTGCGCGGCACGCTCAGGTCGATGATCTCTTCCTCAAATGGCACCTTCAGCTCCGAGAGCGCGATGTGTGCGCGATGCGCCCCTTTGCCGATCAGTGGTTAGTGGTCCGTCGTCGATGTGGAGAGGTGTGTCGATGGTTCGACCATGTGAAGCGTGTGACGGGGTACCATTCACTTACATGGGCAGCCGTGGTTGGTATATAGCTTCAGTTGGGGCGTTGCGACGGCCATGATGATGTAATGCGGTCTGCTCTCTCACAACAAACGACGGGGTGATGATACAAATGATGCGGGAAGGTAGGTTGCTGAGGAACTACCCTTTATCTTGACGGCTTTGCTTTGTATAGTGTCTCGTTTGGTTACCTGGCTGTCCGGTCTCGACGTAGCCGGTGCCACGGTATATATGATATAAGTCGTCGGGGGTGATGATAACGCGGGGTGGGATGGTGTGCTTGGTGATTTATAATCCCCGTTTCGTACAAGTGACGTTTTGTAAGTAAGTCTCCGGCTATTTGCTGGGTAGGCAATTGAGACCCGTGTTCCAACGCGGAGATACAGGGACTCGTTACGTCCTAATTCCTTGTCCGGCCAGGTCCGGCGATGGAAGACATCGGCGAAAACGACATGAATTCCCCCGACTTCAGCATTTCGTGGATGCCTGTCGCGGATACTTGCAGTCGAGCCGAGCGTTGCGGCCGTCACGAACCTAGAACTCCACATCGGACAAATTGACTAATAGTGTCCGCACCATTTCCAGCACCCGCGTCGCTTTGTCATCCGCTGCTCATCCAGGTTCAGGCTGCCCTTGGTGGCGCGCTATCTTATACCTGGTACGGGCAGGTGTACGGGCTATACAGTACGTATATTCACCATCGCCGTCTTAGTGTCTGCAATACTAACCTGAACCCACTCTGCCGAAAAGACCCGCCGAGGGATCCGTTTGCCAAACTCGCCGCTTTGCGAATCTTCTCGAGTCTCATCGACGCTTGCAGGCCAGCCTCCCGGCATAGCTCGGCGGTAATTGAATCAGAGACCCCGCCCGCAAACATGGCTGGTAGGTCTTGTTGAATGCCGTTGCATATGTCAGGCGTCTCGAGCTGCGAAGGTGAGGGGCTGTGAATGAGCGGGCGAGCTTTTGTCCCTAGATTTGAATTAGAAGCCTGTGATACTTCATCCCTACGATGCAAGGGTTAGTTGTGTCTCGTATGTGCTACGTGGCCGCCAACTCCCTATGCTTGTGGTTCTGAAGTGTCACTCGGATCAACCCACTCCATGATGAAAGGGCCTTTATTCTACGTCATACCGTCATAAACAAGGACATTCATTACAAACGACAAGAAAGGGGTAGGCGAGCACAATAGGCAATGTTCGGTAACGACTTAAAGGCCCTCATACAACATGGACAATGCCATTGAGAAGTGGAGTGAGATAAAAGTCAACACATCCCGTTTCTATCTTCTAGTGTAGGCGATGTTTAATTTTTGGACGACACAGATTTAGTACTGGGATTCCTTGGCCGCTGGTTCTACGCGCGGCAATTCACATTTCTGACCAAGACTACTACATACAGCCTACGCTTCAGATTCTGCGCTACTCATTTACTGACCTAATCACTTCCAGGCTTCTTTCTGTACACGCCGAACCATGCCTACCTCGCCCATCATCGTCACATCTAACCCTGAAATAGGGCTTAACCTCCCAAAGCCATCACCGTCCTGCCAGGCCGTCTTCTTCTACTACGCCTGCGGCTGCCGCGCGCCCAAGCCCATTTTCTGCTGTCAGCCATATCCCAATGCCCCCCAACAACAAATCTACGCTAACAATCCATGCCAACACAAAACGCCCTCCGTAATTATTGCGAAGCTGCCACACTCATGCAAGGCCGAGATTGGCAATACCGAGGCGTGCCGTGCTGAGGACCCCGCCGCAAAGGAATTCGTGCGCGAAGTTGATACCGCAGAACGCCTTGATCTCGCCACCTTCCACATTCCTTCGGTCGATGTTGACAAGACCCTGCCGAAAAGGATTGACGGGGATTTTACTGCTGGTCAGGTCGCTCTGAGGGCTTTGACGACGCGGAAGAACCCACCCACTTTCAGGCCGGATGCTTTGCCGTTCGTCCCGAGGTCGACCGCTCCAATAGATCCACACGATGTAGGGAATACATTCACAGATAGCACTAAGAAGGACATAGGTCACGCGGAAAAAGATGGAAAGGGCCAACCAGACGGGAAGAGCGTGCAAAGCGACGGCGTAACGGGCGAGGAAACGGTACGCGAGACGACGCAACCCGAGGAGGTGACCCAGCCCGATGACGGCGAGAGTAGCGAAGGCTCAGACGAATTCTTTGATATCGAGACCCCCCCGACATCAGAATATGCGGCCAGCGAATCAACCACCTCGAGAGCAGAACAAACAGTGGCCAGCCTCGAGGAGCCGGAGCCGAGAGTCGAAAGCGGTAGCTCTTACGACGACATGATGATGCTCTGGGCTTTAGAGGATGACCAAGCCGCACGCCAAACTACGAAGACATATAGTTGGAGCATCTCGTCACTTCTCGGTTCGTTCTGTAAATAATCGTAGCTTCTAAAACCGAACCGGGTGGGTGAGATGCTGTTGTTTAGTAGGTGTCCAGGTGCGTAATATTAATTAGGTATTTAAAGCATGTACATGCTATCATAACATTAATAACCCCCTATAGTCCTTAGACTGGTCCCACTTCAATATATACCTCCTTTCCGCTTTTAAAAAATTCTTCGTTTTATTAGCTAGTCAAGTCGCATCTCACCTGGGAATTCCGCGTCTCTTGATCCAGTAAGATTAGCCATCGTTCTTCTGACTGAGCTGCCCACGTTAGAAAGATTACGCCACGGCCATGATGTTATCTGAACCCCAAGCTGGGAGCCGAATTTCCATGCTCGCCAGCACTTGTTGGAGAACGGAGACGACGCTCGACGCTCCATTGACAAATTACTGGGCTTCTTCCGGTACAGCAGAAGCTGACCATGGATAGCCGGCAGTTCCCCCTATTGTAAAGTGATAGTCACCAGTTGACTTAGCTAACAACCTACCGATGAAATCTCCGCCTTATTTCCATGCTACAACACGCCTTGGCTACTATGCTAGGCCCACCGACGTACTCCTCGTGCAAAGGGCAATAAAAAAAGAGCTTATATTTCTAGAACAGGATGTTTGATAGGAGGACAGTAGGTCGGTGCATGCCCTAATAGCCCTTCACCACTACCCGCAACAGTCCGTCAGCCACAATCATTGCTCTTATGTTGCATATAACAGTTTTTTGGTGTAAAATGATCTGTCGCTTGAGGCTCTTGTCTCCCCACTGCATATTACAAACACTTAGAATCTATAGTCTTGTTACCACTTTCACTACATAAACTATCTTGACCAGAACATGGTAGCTTCATCAAAGTGCTTTTCGGTCGGTAGACTAGGTAAATCGCCTTGACCAAGTATGGTTTTCAAGGCCTCCCTCGCGCTACTCTCCAGTTTCTGCTTCTCTTCGGGATCTGAAACCGTCTGCGCTAGGGCGGATGTCGTTCGAGCAATTTCCGCACGATGCACCTTCGGGGCACGATATACCAGACACCAAGTGCTTTCTTGAAAAGAGACCTAAGAAGAGTAAAGTCACCCACTCGACCCCTAATGCCGGTGCCACTTACTGTGCTTCATCCGTCGATCCATCCATTACTTTATATCGGGACATCGCATGGTATAGATCGGCTGTTCGAGGGTGACTTGGCCCTTGGGAGTAATCATACTGGTCGAGTGCATGCTTGTCACAAGGGCAGTTGTACTGGACTTGGGAATAGCTTCATTCCTAATGTTCTAATAATTGGCTATGGCGTTAAAGGCTCTTAAGGAGGGAAAGTTTCCTGGGAGAGCTCTAGGACCAAGCCAGCATTATATATACATAGAATGTCTCACTACCCCGCTCGAGTGGTTACGTGAATCCGTGTGACAATGCTGATGCCAGCGCCGCGCCTCTTGCACACGGCCACGAGCGAGTTCGACGTTACCAAGAGCTGCATAGTAGGCTCCAGTCCTAAGAGAAGATCAACATCCACTTTGTAAATGATCATACTTATCTCACTTCGAAGAAGTCCTATCATTCTTTCCGAATTTAATCTCTCGGTGAGCTAAACCATCCTCTAGCAATTCCTCGGCCTCATCAAGGCGGCCTTGAAGCCATAGATTATAGCCAAAGTTCAGCTTTTGAGTCCAGGCGAGTTCCTTATCTTCTAACTGGGAGAGTATGTGCACAGCAGTCCGTAGATTGTGCTCGGCTCCGTGGATATCACGGGACATCATTAGGCCAACGGCAGACTGGTTGTAAGCTACGGCAATATTATTGCGGTCGTATACTCCTGTCTTTTCGGCTTCCTTCTTCCAGTACTCCAGCACCTGTTCCGTGTACTTGTGTACTTGCGCGGCATCGTTGGTGATCATTCCGATTGTCCCATATGTATGCCAGACCTTGACTAGGATGCCTAGGTCTTTTTCGCCTTCGACGCGTTTGCATATAGACTCGGCGAGTTCTAAGAAAGGGATGATTGGTTCGATTTCTCCTCTCTCCTGCTTCTTCCTATACGAGAAATCGAAAGCCTTCAGTGAGTTCACATGTTGGCGGATAACACAGTTGCTGCGATCTAACGTACCATGAGACGTCAAAAAGTAAGTTTGCCAACGTTAGATTCGGCTTCTGTTCATCTTGCTTTCCAAATTCGATATAAATTTGTACGGCTCGATTTGGGTGATGAAAGAGCTCGTTAGACCTGCCCCAAGTCGTGGTGGTGTGGCTTCTTCCAATGCAGGTCTTTGTCATAAAACTTATCGAGAATGGCGACCACAAAGCGCTAACAATCGTTCCAACGTGAGCTATCCAAGCACAACTGAGCGAGATCCCGGACTTCTCTGTGTATTTTTATATGCTGGCGGTCAAGATTTTCCGAATTCGATTCCTCCTCGCAATCGATAACTTTTAGATATTACGCTTTTGATGCGAAGCATTTCCTAACGCTCAGATATTCATAGTAATTATGCGGGAAATCTGTTAAGAATGGTACTTCGATATCGAATTGTTGAAGAATTGCGTCCTCGATTCTCGTTGGGTCTAGGAAACTCAGCACCTCTACAACACTTCTCGCCTGACGGGTGAGATTGTCCAAAGCCCATAACGTTCCTATTTTGCATCTTGCTTGGTGTGACAATAATTCTCTTTGGATCTAAAGGGTCCTTGCCTTCCAAATCCATCCTTCAGCACCACCTCACCCTTCGTTCTGTATGTATAGACAGCCTTGGGGCCCCTTTCTTTGGCCTCTCGCAAGTCCCGTGATAATTGCCGACCAATAGTTGCGGCCCCTTGAGACTGTATGTCTCGCCGGAGGCTGACGGGGATGGGCACCTGGTCTTGGCCGTGTGACACAGGTCTCAACGCGTTTGCCACACTGGCGAGATGTTTTTCAACGGCCAGGAAGATACAAGTACCGAGATTTTCAATGCCCCTCTATCATCCTTCTTCACGTAATTCTTTAACATCGGATAGTAGCAACTGACGAATATTGCTTCGCATGAGAACAGTTTCTACTATATGACTAAACCCCGAGTCGATACGAACATCGTTACCGGAGTCATTCACATCGGAGAAACTCCTGGTGACCACCCCAGTGAGGTAGAGAGCTTACCGGTTTCCGCAAACACGAATTCTCCTAGAGATTATGGGGGTCCGGGCGTTTCAAGCAGATTCGCCTCGGCATTGCAACGAGCTGCACACAATACAGTAGCAACAGTCGCTCGACAGATACCTAGGGCGGCCAAGGCACTCGCATACGTACCAGTCTATGTTCTCGGTGGTCTTTTTATTGCTGCTGACTAAATGAGTAAGGAAATACTGGCATCGCAGGCTAGGCGGAGAGATGAATTTGGTTCCCCTGGCTTAGTCGCACTGTAGGCTGCTTATATAGAGGGATACTGCGGAATTCGCGGTTTAAGAAAAAGAAGTTTTAGGTTGTAGTTAATTTGCTGGCACTTTCGTTTTATATACAAAGGTAACGACTAGAATAAGAATAAGTTAATGAAAATAAAACCGATGATAATGATATTAAATTGCTAATCGGCTATCCTCATGCTCTCCGCAGCTTGTAGAGTTGTTCTGCTTGTCTCTGTAAAATAATGTATGCTGGTACAGCGAGTCAGTCACCTTATCCCCCCTAAGGACGCATTAGCTCGGCGTCCTGTGAATTTCTTGTTTCCACGACCCTTTATTTCTCAGGGGCTCTCTATTAGTAACATCTCCTATACTACGCAGCAAGATCTGATCTATTCTTTTGGGCGCCTCTTGTCTCCATTGAGCCAGCCCATTTACTATTGTATGTTAGAATTTAATTAGGACGGTATGACGTATCGGGCGTAACGCGATGACGGTCGTTGCCACGTTCCTGAACGACCTTACGCTAAGAACCTTCCTTGCTCAATACCCCAACGATACATCGAAGCAATACTACACACGTCACATGAGGAATTTGAAGAACGCACATCTATGTGTCTATCAAGTCTATTGAGTGACCCGTTGTTTATCTACTCCTTGTGGTATCTTGGCCACCGAATTGTCCGAGCCAGCCTGTCCTGGGCCTCCAATTCCAGGTAAGATGGCTCTGGCACATCCTGGCCGGTTATACTAAGAAGCGCTGCTTGTTGGTCATGTCTCTATCAACCAACCCGCGCTAGAATCGTGTAAAAAGAAACAACATGCCCCAACCATGCAAGACCGAACTTTTGGTTTCGTTGCACATATGACAAAAGAAATGTAGCTAAATCATGCCGCCGTGCGGTATTAGGTCATCATTGATTCGTGAAGACGCCCGGTGCGTCTAATCATGCATCATACGAGGGGCGACATATCTAGTCGTCCTCATCCGAGAAGACCTCCTCACCACGCTTCCGGCGAGCCATACGTTCTGCAAAGTCAAGTTAGCAAATGATTGAACAATAACGAAGGGCGACATTGCAGACTTACCCTTCTTCTTCTTTCGCGCCTCAGAGCTAGTCAGCTTCGCCTTCTTCTTTGTCGAGACGATCTTGTTGCCCATGGCATCGAACTTGTCCTCCTCATCATCGTCACCTTGCTTTAGCCTGGGGCCGGCACCCTGACCTTGCACCCAGTTGTGGCCTGAAGGGGTCATCTTGCCGTCCATGACAGCCCAGACTTCCTCGGTGAGATCCTTGGTGAACTCGGCACTGTGGGTAATGATGATAACACCACCCTCGAACTTCTTCAAGGCCTTCGAAAGAGCACCAAGGGAGTCACGATCCAAGTAGTTGGTAGGCTCGTCGAGGACGATCAAGTGAGGTCGTTGCCATGAGCAAGCCGCGAGCACCACCTTGACACGTTGACCACCGGACAGACCCTTCATACGAGAGTGAGAAACCAGCTCAGCATCGAGGCCGAAGTTGGAGCAGTGCGACTCAATCTCCTTGCGGACTAGAGGGCGGAACTGACCAGAGGCCAGGGCCTCCTTCATATCGACGTCGGCAACCATCTTCTGATGAGATGCGAGCAGCTCACTACGTGGCAGCCAAGCGTTGTCAGCTGTCATCATGGGCACCCATCGCTCGTTCTTCATGCCGACGTTCTCACCCAGAGCGAATGAACACTCGTACTCGTAACTGTTCTTGAACTTCCTCCGGCTGTTGATGCCGATAACACGTCGCTGGCTACCCTCAACCTTGAAGATCTTGTCCATGGCCTTCTCATCATCTTCGGTGATGATCTTGTTAGCACGGTCCATGGTCTCACGATCCTCGCCAGTCTGGAAACGCCATTGAATGTACTCGGAAGGAGTCTTGTCAAGGTGGTTGTCGATGTGGGCAAATGCATGCTGCTTGATGTACGCAATGCGGATGTTTTCGTGCTGATAGATCTCACCAGCAGTGGGGATAAGCTCGCCGGTGAGGACATTGATCAGCGTTGACTTGCCGGCACCGTTGGGTCCAATGACAGCGATACGAGAGCCGAGAGAGCACTGGAACGTGATGTCGGTAATCTGTGGCTTGGGGGTGCCGGGGTACTGGAAGCTCATCTTAGTAGCCCTCAGGATGGCCTTGGCCTTGGTCTTAACGCCTTCTAAGAAACCGGGTTCTGGGAAGGTAAACTCCATCTCGGATTCTCCGAGTTCATAGTAAGACTTGGCATGAGGGTTCTTGCGGACGAATTCCTTTAGGTTACCCTTGTACTTCTTGAGCTTGAATCGCTCGTAGTGGATGATGTACTGCGTGACGTTATCCAAGAAACCACTGTCGTGCGAGACGATAATGGACGTGCAGGGGGAGTTGATCAGGTAATCCTCGAGCCACTTGACGTTCTTCACATCAAGATGGTTAGTCGGCTCGTCGAGGAGCAGGATATCGGGTGCTTCGAAGACAGCACGGCACAGGGCCAACTTCATCTTCCAACCACCAGATAGAGCAGTGATATCGCCTGAAATCATGGCAGGTGTGAAGCCGAACTCGGCAAGACGGGCCTCGACCTCTTCCCTTGTAGAGGTGACACCAGCCTCCTCCAGCTTCTTCATCGTCCAGTCGATAGTAGTCATTTCGGTATCAGCGGAGTCCAGGTCGTGCTCAACGAAGACAGTCTTAACCTCACTCTGCTTGGGGAAACCCTCGACCTGCTCGTTGTTGATGGCGCGCATGAGGGTGGATTTTCCGGAACCGTTGGGACCGCAGAGACCGTAACGGCGACCACGCTTGAGGCGTAGGTGGGTCTGGTTGAGCAAGATTTTCGCACCGTAGGCCAGCGAGAACGTGCAGTTGCAGAGATCCTCACCATCGTCGTCCTCATCCTCCTCCTTTTCATCCTCCTCGATACCAGGGGAGGCGCGCTTTCGGAGCGAATCGACAACGGCCTCGGCATCAGCATCGCCAACGAGGACAGAGGCAAAAGGCTTGACGGCAGCAGCCCAGACGGCCGACTCAACCTCCTTCTCATCAACGAGCTGGCCACCAATGGCACCGATGTACTCGACGACAGCGGTAAGCTTCTCGACGACAGCGGAGTGCTTGGCAGGGATGACGGCCTTGAGGTGGGCGACAACGGTGTCAACATCACCATCGTGGCGAACTTCGGGGATCTTGCCATCCTTGATGGCACCAACGCGGATCAGGGTGTCGAGGGCCTGCTTAGTCTTCTCACGAGCCTCGGGGTCGGCGAGTGTCTCGAAGTTCTTAGTCAGGCCGGGCATCATCTTGGGCAAGAAAGGGGCAACGATGCTGGGGTCGTCGACGAGCTTGCACATGTTGTCGACGATGACAGCCGCCTTACGCTTGATGGCGGTTTCACGCTCGGCCAAACCACGATCAAGTAGAGGAACCATGAGCGCGAGTGTGGGCTCGTGGACCTCGGTGACGAAAGTGGTGGCACCGAGCAAGTGCACCGTCTCAGGGACATTCTCGGGCTTAGCAATACACTTGATGAGTTCAGGGATAAAGCGCTCGATATCACGGTTGACAATCAACTCGCAAATCTTCTCCATCGTCTTGTACGCACGGTCCTTGACTTCTTTCTTGGTGTCCCACATGGACTCGGAAATGACGGGAATCAGCTCGGGAACACGGTAGGCAAGCTGGGCCGGGGCGGTGCGGACCAGCGTGTCGATGCAGTCGAGGGCCGTCATCTTCTCGGGCCACTTCTGAGCGGTCAGGATAGAGTTGGTAATATGAGGTAAAGCGGCCTTGACGGAGTTGGGGTTGACGGCCTCGATGATGGCGAGAGCAGCAGCGGTGGCAGCATTCTTGACAGCGGTGATCTTGTCACCGATGGCAGCCAGGACCAGGGGAAGGAGGACGACGAGGTAGGGCTCGACGTTGGCGGATATCTCCGAGTGTTGCGCAATCGCCTGGATGGCGGTGGCAGCCTTTTCCCGGAGAGTAGCATCCTTCTTGTTGGTGATTTGCTTTTTCAGAGCCTCAACGGTTCTAGTGAAAACGAGTTAGCCGGTTTGTTGCAGCCAGCAGATACGCCTCTGGGGTGCAATGGTAGGGGCGACGAAGACGGAGCGATGCGAGGACATGCACATCAGCTCAGTGTGCTAAACACTCTGGAGCTAGGATGGAATATTGAGCCCTTTGAGCCCGTTGAGCAAGATGAACGGTCGACCGGAACCCGCCCCAAAACTGTGGCAAGGCCGGCGGCGACTTATGCAGCACGGGTGACAGCCGCGACAGGTGGCAAGTGACAAAAATTGTGGTGGGTAGGGGGCACCGCAAAAGAAGAGAAAGAAATGCAAGCGGGTGGTGCGAAAGGGCAATCAATCCCGTATGTAGGATGACGCAGGCAAATGGGTTTGGCACGAGGAACTCGCAGGGTCGGAATATGTGCTTACTTTGTGGGAGCCTCCTGGTCCTCGATGGCCCCGTTGATGAAGGAAGCAAGGGCAGCGGATGCGTCCTTGGTGGCAGCAGCATCTTTAGAGATGGTGAGCTTGTTCATCAGGTCATCTAGGACCTTGATGGACTGGGCGTTCTCGGAAGGCATGTTAATTGATTGATTTTGTCGTGGTTTTTCTTCTGGTGTGGCAAAAGGCGGGCGGGAAGGGGTATCGTGGGGTGGTGGGTGAGATCTAGAGGAGGAATCTATCGAAGTGAATCGTTTTATCCGACCGGTCGTGATCCGTTAAGAAAAGCGGGAATCTAGAGAACTCTAATCGTGTCGGCGGGTGGTTCGTAGTCGAACAACGACGAAAAGCCACACAGGTCTGGTTTGCTGACGGAGGAATCAGAAACAGAACCTGCTCTATGTCTGGCCTTGCCTTTTATACCGCTGAAGCCCAGAGCGCAGGAAGAAGAGCGAGCCGAGTGGAGGAACTCAGTTCTGAACTATCTTCCGGACAAGGAGACAGGATGCAGATTAGGAAAAGAAAAAGGTTGTCTGAGGGGAGAGTGGGAAAGGTTGAAAGGGCCTGGGAAGAGGGGTGCCGACAAGAATTTATTTTCAGACGGCGGACCGTGGTGGATGCGCCTTGCCTCAGAAAATTTCTAAATTTTTCCTTGGGGTGCTGACCGATACCACTTATCAGTTATCTGCCTCTTAGGTACTAGCCTATAGGTGCCTACTGTACCTGCTGTACCTGCTGTGCCTACTGTACCTAACATGTGGCATGTGTCAAGTTCGTTGGTTGATTGGCTGGGCGGTCATGCAACGCCTGCTGCATGCCTAGGTATGTACTGTGGTCCCCGGTGTTAAGCAGAGGCTTGGCAAGTACCGGTCTTTCGGGACCCACTGCCCTGGGGTTTTTCCGTGCAAGTAACTGCGGGTAAGATACTTTTTGTGCTGTGGCTCAGCTTTTTAGCGGGGCCAAAGATACCGAGTGGGGTCACGTTTTACTCCAGCCAAACCAGTACTGTACTTGGTTCAACTCAACCGTGGAGGGGCAAACGCAGATTTTGGTGGGATGGTGGGTTGGAGGGGTGGTGGAGCCGGGAACGAATCAGCATCGCTGGAATTTTATCTATAGCACAGGGCACCAGGGGTATTAATGGGTTTTGTGGGCACAGCCACAGCAGAATTAAGTACCTAGGTACCTACAATGCGATTCATGCTTCTCTGTCGTCCGCTGTGGCAACCTTAAAGCCTTGGAACCTCACCCACCAGAGCCCACAGCGCGAATAAGTCCCCAGACGCTAAGCCAGATAGAGAAGTACAGGGCTCGAGACGGAACGCTAGGTGCCTAGCCAAGGATTGGGGGTGGGAAGGGGGCTGGAAGGCGGTGAGGGAGGCCGCATTCTCTCACACCCGAAATAGATACCCTCTTCATTCTTCTATAAAGTTTTCGTTTTAAGATGTTTGTTTTCAAGGTTTTTAACAGGTAAAAACCTTGGTTTATGACGCTTGAACACCTTACTAGAGAATAGAGAATATTGGTTGTCCACGATTTGTGTCGCCCGCCATATGCTCCCGAGTCCGTTTGACCCTTTAACAGCAGGAATATCCATGTTAACAAGCACCCAGGTCCGTCTACCCAACTGTGTCATCATTCCGCTACAAATCCGAAACTGCTCTGGTCGATGGAAGCGTAAATCTTGCGGCGTGTGCCAATTCCCGCGGCGACTGAAGCTATTCGCATCTGAGGATTCGCCGCTTGCCCAACGTTGCCTGGCCGTGCCTTGTTTAGCGCATAATTCCGAGGTCGTTACTTGTCTGTCGGTTTTCTGGGGAAATAGACCCAGATACAACCAGGATACTATGTAGTATACTATACTAGGGAGAGAGTAAACCTTGGCTGGTCTAGCAAAGCTGACTTGCATGAATTTTCATTTACCCCATGGTCGCATGGGGCTTCTGACATTCCCTTTCGTTGCCACGTCTCACGTCTCCCTTCCAGCAGCTGACCGCCGACCATCATGATGTCCCCAGCCAGCACTGCATAGTGCTATACTCTTCGTCTTGGAGTCGGCCTACCAACAAAAGATAAGATAATCTTTGAAATTGTTGCAGCCCAAGAGATGGAGATGCGCCGAGTAGGTGTTTCTAGATCCTGACTAAAAGACAATCCGACGAAAGCAGTGTCCACAGTCTGGACGGACTGGATGAATCTTTTGGCTGCTAGCCTTGTAAGTAGGTCGTGTAGTGGTGTAAACCTAGACCCCAGTAAAGCAAAGCAAAGGGACCCCGGCTCGGCACCACATCGCCCACCGCCTCCACGAAACGGCATTGCCGAATGGGGGTACTCTCTCTCTCTTTCTTCGCCATGTCTACTTATACGTACTGCAGACTACCTTTCTTGATATTGCCGCCCAAAAGGATGCCTCGCATACTGCAGTGTCGCATATTTTGTCAAGACATAGCACCGATGTAGTAGCAAGTGTATAGCAGCTCTTTGAATTGCCTACGCCTCGACGCGTCGGTCTCTTCCTACTATTTGTAGAACGCTTTAGATATTAGACAGCAAGGGCAGCAATGTTTGCTATCTCGAAGCCTTGGCTGTGCAATACAGTGCTCGTCGTAATCCATAGCCTACCTATGTATCTGGTTAGTGTCTTATGTTATTCTCGGACGAAGCAACGTGCAACGACCTTCACAGCTTGTCTGGTACTCGCCTATGCAGTACCAGTCCCCTAACATGCCGCGCATAAAGGACAACATGAACTCGGTTAGTAAGTACATACATACAGACACCCATGAAAACCACCCACCCAACCCATAATCAATGAATTAATCACCTCTCTGTACCTGGTGACGTCCTTCGTGCCCAGGTGGCAGGCTTAGGCAATTTTGGTAATTGCACAGTACTATCGGGATGTATATACGGAGTATGCTGCATAGAATCAAATGCACCGAAGATCCTTATCGATTACCATACATTCCATCCCTGCCACAGTACGCACCGATGTCGGGCACTGTACCGGGCTGATATGGACATTGCATGTAGCGACGTCATCTTTCCAATTTCATGCATCAACATCGTCCCATCCCACATCACACACCTCAGGCTTGGTGATTGTCCGTCCTTAGTGCGCGACGCTGGGGGGGGATGTCTTCTTCTGTACGAGACGAGAGAGGTCGCCCGCTTCACGCTCTTCTCGCTGTACAAGCGTCTATCAGCAGCCCGTGAAATATAAGTATGCCTGCCCAAGTCGACAGGGACAGGAATCTGAGATCTGAGATCTGTCTAGGAAGGTTGCCGCCCCCCCGGGTCCTCGTCTAGCTTAATCTTGCGCCCGGGCTGCTCTTCAGCGCCTGTCCCGAAGCACCATTCCCACACTTCACTCCCCAAGACTCCATCCGCCGACCTCGACATCGCGACATCGCGCACCATGTTTCGCGCCACCACCGGCATCGTGTCCGCCGACGAGATCCCAACCCTCGGGTCGCTGTACCGGCGCCAGAAGATGGGCGCCTCGCTCCTCGGCGCTTTCAGCCATGCCACCTCGGCCTACAACGACCGCATCGGCATCGTCCGCGGCGACATCACCACCCTGGCTGTCGATGCCATCGTCAATGCCGCCAACACCTCGCTGCTCGGCGGCGGCGGCGTCGACGGCGCCATCCACCGAGCTGCCGGCCGTGAGCTGCTGGCCGAGTGTCGCACCCTCGATGGTTGCGCCACGGGCTCCTCCAAGATGACCGACGCCTACAGGCTTCCCTGCAAGAAGGTCATCCACGCCGTCGGCCCCGTCTACTCCGACCGCTACCCACAGCGATGCGAGACCGCCCTTCGAGGCTGTTACCAATCGGCTCTGCAGCTGGCCGCGCAGAACAACCTCAAGACCATCGCCTTCAGCGCCATTAGCACCGGTGTTTACGGTTATCCGAGCTACGACGCTGCTACCGTCGCCTGCTCTACGGTCAAGGCTTTTCTCGCTACCGAGGACGGTAACAAGCTCGACAAGGTCGTTTTTGTCACCTTTGAGGGCAAGGATGTCCGTGCCTACAATAACCTGCTTCCGTGAGGTCCCCTACCTCGTCGTCTCCGTTGTTCTTCTGTCTAGAACTCCGCTTGCTAACCCTGATCTCGGGTTAATCTAGTCGTTTCTTCCCGCCCGAAGACGAAACCTCTAGCGACTCAGACGACGCTACCGAAGAACAGATTATCGAGGCCGAGGCTACAGCAAGCCAGCTACCCAGCGTCCCCCAAACCGACCCCTCCGATGCTGAACATGCGCAGAAGAAGCAGAAGCAGGATACTACGGATTAAGGAATATGGTTGACCATGTAATGAATACACGTGGTTTATAACTCAACAATGGGGTTTTGCGGGCCGGAGGCGGGGTTCCCTGCCTGACTTAGATGGAAGGGAGTTTGGCGAAAGGCAAGATTCCCTGCTTGCAAGATCTGGGTCTGCCGTTATGTTCAGCTAGATGCTTGATACGGGAATGCTTTACGAATATCGATGAATTAGTTTTACGTAGCACGCACTATAATTTAATAAATAATCAGTGTTCTTTCAGAGAACAAGCCACTATTCACGGTACTACGACGCCCTTATCCCCACGGGGGTACTGTTGCTATAAGGCATCTTTATGTTGTTCAAAGATGCAGGCCGAACTCCATTTACCCGACTCCTAGAGAGTGTGCTGCCTTTCAGGACAGAAGCTTCTAGGCAAGCCCGAACCATGAATTCCACTTGAGTCTTCACCATGTGGTTGCTTGTCTATAAGTTATGTTGCAGGCCAACCATAATCACCTGGGCAACATCAACCACAACCGTACCCAGCAACTCAACCCTCGTTGCTAGCCAACGTGGTTTGACTCGCCTATACACCTCTACAAATATCACACTACGATCATCCCCAATTTATAAAGGCTCCTGTTCGCAGAACATCAAGGAATTTGGACCCCGATATTCTTACCGGATAAGTGAGGAGCGATATCACCAGCCACTTTACAGCGAATAGACCACCATAAGGAGATCCTTCACCCTTATCTACCACCGCACAGATCCTTGACATCAAGCTTAGACCTTTTGTCCTCGTGAGGATGGACGAGTCACTTCGTAACGCGGTCAAAACCTGCGACGACTCGGCTCATGAATACCCGGATAGCAACACTGCTTGCCCAACACGAAACACGTCTAGTGAGGTACGTACAAGAAACTGCAATATCGGGCAGGCCAGTAAACCTCTTTTCTCCCACATCGACTTACCATACACAGCAGGGCGAAGGCGACGGTAAAGTCGGCGAATCCCAAGACTCGAGCGGTCCCATCTCGAATGATGACAAGCCACATCAATCCACAGCCGAGTTGCTGTCATGGATGACTATCGAAATGATGCTGGAAGAACTAATCGTCTGGGGGTTCAAAAGACCACGACCAGGTCAAGAGCACATCTCCTATGTCGAGATGGAACAGGAATTTACCAGGAGACTTGAAAGCATGCCCGGCAATACCCCCGCAAAGACATCTCGTCTCTCTGAGCTCCCAGAAGAGCAGGCCGGCTCTGGTGACAAAGAGGTGTCGCTCCGCGGAGGCGGTCTCGACGACGACGACGACGACGATGACGACGACGACGAGTGGCCGTACAACAACGAAGACACGCCAACACGCCCGCAACGACACGTCAGGTTCGCCGAGCCGGAGCCCACCACCTTCACCGAAGACAACAACAGTCTCAGCTTCCCACAATCACCAGCCTCCGTCCTCGTTCGAAAAAACAACAACACTCTCAACTACCCACCACCAAGAGTCGTATTCCCAGGGATGATGGCAGCGATAGCAGCGAGCGACCCGTTCGCGAGTACCACGAGTAAGCGTAAAGCCTCGGACCTCGCAGCGGCGGCGGCGGCGTCGAATTTCCAGATGCTGCCCCTGAACATGCAGCGCAGGGCGCTCTCGTACCTGCGCGGCGACGCCGCGACGGGCTGGGCCCACGACGTCGGGCTCCCGCTCATGGACATGTTCCAGCAGCTGCGGGCGTGCGTGCTGCTGCTGTGCGAGGACGAGAACCCGGCGCTCGCGCGCGACGTGTTGCGCGATGCCGACGCGTACGCGCGCTTCCGGGACGGGCTGAATCCGAATTTCCTCGCGCCCGATGACGAGTTCGTGAGGAGCGTCAGGGCCGAGAACGCGTGCTTGGATGCCCGGTTGAAGGATCCGTATCAGCGCTGGAAGATCGTGCTGGCGTTTCGGACGGTGGATTTCCCCGCGCTGGCGGAGACGGGGGATGGCGCGGCTGATGGTGCGGGTGAGGATACGCCGGAGGAGGACATGGGGGGCGGGAAGGAGAATGTTCTGCCGAGGGAGATTGGGTTGGGGGATTTGGATATGAGTACTTGATTGTGCTGGTGTTCGTGGATTGTCTGGTTCGGCGACAGGGTCGAGCATGTGAGCAGCTTGTGTGAGCAGGATACACCAGCGTCATCGTTCGTGAGAGTCGAGGTCGGGGATACACAGCAGAGCTTCATCACGACCCTCATGACACCGACAAGAGTCATAGATACGAATTCATTCTGTTCATATCCCATAGCCAGTATTACCTAACCTGTTTTCCCAAACAACACCTGCTCTGTGTCATAGCCATAAACCATAGGCATCTGCCAATAGTGATCAGCGTCCTGCTTCGCGACCCTCCACGCCGCCTCGAGGGCATCCGAGAGCTCAGTGCCCAGGGGACCCTTCTCCAGCGCATCCAGATTATCCCTCAGCTGCTCTAGCTTCGAAAACCCCAGGACAACACCATCCCCCTTCTCGGCGCTCAGCAACGAATGATGCGCGATCCACCTCAAAGCCACCTCAAGAGGCGGAATCCCCGCCCTCGACTATCTATGCCTTGGCGGAAATATCGCCCGCGCGTAAGATGTGCCATGGGCCCTTTGCTAAACCGCCCCTCGGCAGGATCCGCGCCGACGAGTTCGTCTTCGATCCCGCGGAATACAGGGTTGTATAGTGCCTGGTATACGGTTGGGCGCACGCTTAGCCCGCGGTGCGCGCAGGTCAGGGCCATCTCGGCGACTTCAAAGGCCGTGTAGTTGCTTAGGCCCAACCGTTTCAACTTGCCGGCTTTGTAGAGCTTGTCTACTGCCGAGAGGGTGCGAGCGAAGGGGATGGAGCGGTCCTGGGGTTGTTAGGTGCTGTTTGTTGGGTAACGGCGGAGAAGACGTACGGGTGCGTGTAAGTAGAATATCTACAACTCGAGTTGGTGGTTAGGGAAACTCGTCACAATCTCACAATAAAACGAGATAACTACCTAGTCGCCAGGGAGAGATAAGAATTCGATAGAAATCAAGGTAAATGGCCCAGAGAAGACAGGAAATAACGAAAGCACAAACAGCAACACACTCAGTCCCAAGCTCCCTCAGCGAAGTCGCCAGCGTCTCAGCCAGGATATCGGGGGCATGGAGTCCGGGCTGGATGGGGTACGCCTTGGTAGCGACGCGGAGCCCGCGCTCCTTCCACCGCGCCTCGCGTGTGAAGGCCTCCTGCTTTCCGCCCAGGTACAGGCGCGCCGTGTCGATCTCGGCGTGGCCCCGCGCCTGGAACATGTCGAAGGCCGCCGTGATGTTATCGAGGCCCGTGAGTCGTGCGCCGGGCACGTCAGAGGGCCCCAGCACCATCAGGCCTAGGATGACGCGGAGATGGGTTGGTTCGGACATTTTGTTTTTTGGAGCTTGCTTTTAGGGTTGAGTCTTGCAGATGGAAAAGCTGCGCCGAGGATAGGTGCGCGAGCGAGGTTATACGCATGCAGACCTCGTCTCCGCTACGGAACCCCTCGCGGCTAAAACCGCTTTTGTATTGCCGTTGTGTCTATCCATCCTTGTGTTGTAGGTAGATTAGGACCTCATGAACCCGAAAGATAAATATCGGCTTTGGGCTTTCTTGGTGTTAGTATTATACATGATATAATTGTCGATTTAGGAGTAATATCCAAGTCACTGCTAACAATAATATGTAATACACTATGCTAAGCCCCTCGTTTACTATCTTCTTATAAACCGGTCTTGGCAGAGACTTCCTCGCATTCTGAGATAACCCATTGGTCCTCATTTTATTGCAAAATAATGTAAGGACAGGGTGTATGGCTGAACAGGAGTTCTAGGTCTAAGAAGAGTCAACTCCCCATCTGGAATAAAGGCTCGAATTCTGCCTGAAAATTCCCCAAAACATAGTCGTTTGTTAAATGTTTAACAAACCATCTAATAAGATAAGTGCAGTCCGGTATTAGACTAGCATAACGAAGAAAAGAGAACGCCAAGGGCTATTTTTCAGCAAGCGAAACTTGGAAATATGCGTGCTCTTCGATCAAGATGTTCCCCTTACAATGAAGTGAACCTACTAGGTCTGGGTGCATATTGGACAGCCTATTTTTCTAGAGTTGTGTTTATCAGTGGTGTTATAAATACGCGGACTAATTTAGTATTGGTGAAGAAGCAGATATATCTGGTTTACCCGTCGATATGTACTACTATATTGAAACTAAAATGGTAGTTGATTAACACATTGATCAAGTTTGTTGATCCCAAGTGTTAATATTTTCTTACATCACTACGGCAGAGGCTGTTATGGCGAAGACTATAGTACTGTAAAAAAGGCTAGTATTCCGGCACTAGATATATATTCCTTATTGTCGTGTCTATACCCCCTAACTTGGCTAAGGGCTGTGTTATAGTATGTGGCGGCGGCTTTATCCTATCCATTTGGATGGATGGGGAAACGATATCGGTGAGCACATCAACGAGTAGGCAGATAATTAAGGCAGACCACCCCCCTACGGCCACCCTAGTCACGGCCCACCCCCAACCACCTTATTTTCGCGACACGCGCTTTTAATTTAAATTGCAATTCCTCTATTAATTTTTATTTTACTATTTTTTTTTATCCTTATTAAAATCGCTTTTTTTCCTTTTTTATCATTATACCGGCTATAAAATAAAAATAACGTGTTATTATTATAATATATAATGTAAAACTTAAAATATTTATCCGGTAAGCTGTAAAAAAATAAAAAGTGCTGCGGTTATACTTACACCGTTATATAAAAAATACACCCACTAGAAAAAAAATAAATCGCAACTTTTAAACCTTGTTTTTTTTTCTCAAGTTTTAATTAACTTATTAAATAATTAATTAAGCTAGATTAAACTATACTTTTTTTTTTATTAAGTTTTATTTTATAACTTAACGTTTATTTAATATATATAAAAATAAGTAAATATTTAAAAAAAACTAATACTAGGTTTTTTTTAATTAAAATTTAAATGTAAATACTGTTAAAACTAAACTAATTATATATAAATAAATAAACAAAGCTATAATAATTAATATTAACTTTTTTTTTAATAAACTTAGTTTTTTAAAAATAATTATAATTTTTATTAATTATTTTTATAATATTAATAAAATAAAAACCAGCTAAAATATTAATAATAACTATTAAGTTATTTTTAAAATAAAAAACCACCTAGCTTTTAAAAAAAATATTAAACGTAGCTAATAAATTATTATAATAAAATATATTAGCAATAATAAAATAGCTTTTTTATTATTAATTATTTTTAAAAATAAAAAAATTAAAGCTAATAGTTTTTTTACTAGAATTTAAGTTAATAAAAATTAATTATTTAAATATTTATATAAAAAATAAATAAATAACAAAATCGCGTTAAACTAGCTCTTAAACTTATTTTTACTTTATATTCACGCTTATTATAATAATATATAAATAATTTTAATTTATAATAATTATAATTTATATATAAATAAAGTGACACTTAGCACGCGAATAAAGGCAAGGCTTCACTAAATAGTGCTGTATTGCGTAAAAAATCTACAGATAAAAAAGGAAGGAAAAGAAGCTAACTAGAACGCGCGGGGCGCGCAGGTAAATATTGTACAGGTGGGTTGTGTGTGCGGTGGGGCCACGTCAGGTGACCTGCAGTCACGTGATGTGGGGTCACGTGATCACCTAAAGTGGGTCCCAGCCGTGACTAATAATAAATTTTTAATAGTTTATTTATTAAATAAAATATAGCTAGTATTTTATAAACTTTATTATAGTTATATTATATAAGTATTAAACGTTAAAGTTTTTAGCTTTATAAAAAAAAAGCTAAGATTTTATATAAAAAAAAGCCTTAGCAAGGTTTTTAAAATTAAACTTTTAAAAAAAAACTTTTTAAAAATATATTACTTAGCTTATTATAATATTTTAAAACCTTATATTATTAAAAAAATATAAAAAATAATTAAAATTATTTTATAAAATTAATTAAAACTATTATTTTTTAAATATATAATATTAAAATTAAAAAATATTAATAAAATATACTTAAAATTACTAGCTATAAATATTAAACTTTTAATATTAAATTTTATTAATAAAATAATTAAAATATTAATAAAAATACTTTTATATAATTAAAATATTTAAAATAATTAATAAAAACTAACTATTACTTATTTTTTATTTAATTTTATAGCTTAAAAACTATTTATAATTAAAATTAATAAAGCTTTTAACTATTAAACTAATAAAATTATATTTCTCGAAGCTAAAATAATGACAAAAATAATCATAGGGTAAAAGAAGATGTAGATTAAAGAAGGTGCGCGCACATAATTACTGGCGGAGCCAGTAATTATGTGTGCGCGCCGCACCGCTCACCAGCGGTTGTGCGGCAACGCGTGGCTACAGTAGTACATACAAGGCAGACCCCGTAGGGGTCTGTATCAAATAACCTACTTTAAAATAAAAATAAAAAAAACAAAAAAATAAACATTAACAAAAAATAAAAACAACACTAAAGCATAAGCTAATATATATAACAAATATATATAAAGTTAAATAAAAGTTAAAAAATCAAGTTATATTTAAAAATAAAACAGCTAATTAATAAATGTTAAATAACATAAATTAACTATTAACAGCTTATTAAAAAAACAAATTAAAAGTAAAAGATTATATTTTAGTAGAAAACACTAGAAATAAATGATTTTAATTAAATTAGTTGATATTTATGGCTTTAAAACAAAAGGGTTAATTTTAAGCAAGGTGGGCCGTGACTAGGGTGGCCGTAAGGGGGTGGTCTGCCTTATGTAGTTCAAGGACGCATTACTATTTCGGCTATAGAACCTATCCGTCCATATCTCAAGCACGGGGATACAAACGCGCTTCTTCAGTGGAAGACTAAATACCTTCGCAAGCTAGCGTTTAGATTAGGTATAGACATATATGATTTTTATTCCAGGGGATGTATTCTGACATTGTCGAGATATAATTAAGATGAAGCAAAATATCTGAAGATCGCCATATAGTGGCAAGTGTCAAATGTAGCTTATGGATTTTCGTGACGATAGGGGAAGTTAAAAACCCTTAGGAAATACCGATCCGTCAAGACTTAACTAGTCAATTACCTGAGACCAAGACTGGACATTGATTCAAGCAGGGAGGCAGCCCCGTTCTAGGTCAGCACAATGTCACTAGTATGACCCCTGAATATAGACGTTGTTGTTGACAAAGCTGGCAACATGGACTCGGCCGAGAAACTTGGGCGTAGTTTTGATTTCCGGTTGTGTCGATAGGTTTGATTACGGTACGATAGACAAAGAGTTAGTTATGCCTGTGTACCCAACGCCGAAGCGATACTCACAGCTAGTAGCATATGAAGAAGCAAGTTGTCAACTGAGCTCATAATCTCACACCAATAAGCCGTACATATGTAGGCCTAGCTCAAGAAGCATGGCGGTGGTGATGAGACCTTGGACGACCTGAAGGACTCCGGTATCATGCTACAGACGCGGTGATGCTCGCAAAAACTTACGAGTGGTGGTCTTGTATGGGAAGCGAGGGGTTGGGGAACAAGTCTAGGATTCTGTCGACGTCTTTAGCTCACGTCTTGCCTATCCGCCTACTTTTGTAACATGAATTAGTTGACGATCATGTAGAATTGTTGCCACAACTAGGTTTAGGGGTCCTGGGTTATATGCGCATTGAGTCAAAGGCGAGACGGTGATTCCGGCGGCGCGACAAATACGCATCGTGTTACGCTGGATCTCAATAAGCTACCACAATACACCTACCTATACGCCTCACCAACGGAGTTGCGACGAAGAGCTCTACATGGGCATTTCTGCCGTCAGCATTCTAGCATTGATAAGGCTGAACCCGGATGACACCAGTTGAAGGTCTGCTATCTTACCAGTCGCACGGATCTACTCCAAGTATCGACTCGAGCTTATCGAGAATGGGTCGGTTTCTGCATGTCCATCTGCAACACGCAGACCGAAAAATCATGACGTCCTGCTGCCGTGCTGATGGTGGTAGCACAACGTCTGAATCCATCGTACCATTGGTCGAACGGGGTGTCAGCTGGAATGTTCGACAGCGTTCCACACCTCCTTTCGCGGGTTTACTTTTCCCTTTTCCCTCATCTGCAGTTTTGATAGATCCTCAGGCGCTTGCCTCGTTAGAGAGACTTTGCCCAATTGAAGTGGGCCGATTTCCACTTACCGAAGAAGTAGGCAAAATAGCTTCTTCGACTCTGAATATTTGTATAAAAATTCTGATGCAGTATTTGCGCAAATGAACAAGGATCCCATGGTAGGCTGCGTCAGCATGTTAGGCATGTCGGTGTGTGGAAGGGGTGGTTGGCGTTCTAGGGTGCGCTGTGGATAACATTGAATGATACATATGTAGCAATGCTTGCTTAGTGTACCGAATACACCCTGCCGGTACTGTATGTACCTATGGCGGCCGACGACGGCAAGCTTCACGACATACGTAGCCGGTAATCGGATAGGTACAGCATAACCGTACAGTATGCAGCTGCAGGGGGAATATAACACCTTCCAGATGTCCCAGGTTCAGGCCTGTGAAATGGCAATTGTGTAATATGTACTATTGGCAATTAAACCTTTTTGTGCGTCGCATGTCTTATTATGCTCGATAGCCTCGACCCTGCACGTGTGTGTGGTAATACCTGCATGTACAGTAGGTACCATGAAACCAGTGCAACGAGTGACAAGCACGAGCTGAATATTATTAATATGAGCCACGTACAGTAGGGCAACTTGACTGACAGTCATTTTGCCCTTCGTCTCTTAAATATAAGCAGTCCTAAACAACGAGAATACAGAATACATAATATAGGGCACATGGCAGCGGTGCGGAGAAGGGGGGAGATGAAGGGGAAGGATGGTGAAAGGTGCGGGGAAATAGGCCGAATGGCCAGAAACGCCTCATAAACCCTGGTGTAAGCGCGTGGGTTCTCGGCGAGTAGACGGCGTTCCCGTCCCCGGTAGTCGGTCAATTGGCCATTTTCATAATCAAAAACGATAACATGACATCTTGTTTGTCCCCTGGGATTCCCCGCACGCTCCACATTGCGCGCTGAGGCCCACCGAGCTAAGCCCACTAAAGCTACTCGTTGTTCCCCGTGGGCAGCATGTGCGCTAATCCTACAGGGGTGTCTGTCCAAGGGTGCCGGAGCTAGGGGAGCTAGGGCTACGCCATTAGAGGATTCAAATGGCGCTGCAGTGGTAGTACAGTACCCGCAGGAGTGGTGGTGAATGGCGATCGCTGGCTGGAAAATTTACGGTAGGTACCGTATGTACAACATACAGCATTGGATGATAACAAGATAAGCCAGTTCGGCGTTAAGCAGCATCTTCTGCTTCCGCTTCTGTCTTTCTCTCCCTCCCCCCCCCTCTTAGCATATTAGCTACCTAACTACTTTCTTTTTTTTCTCTTCTCCTTCGCTTCCCTTCCCACTCCTCTTTTCCTATTGGATCAATGCCGTTTACCTAGGTAATCGCTTGGATTGCTTGTCCTATATATATACCTAAGCGTACCGTCTAGAGTCGCGCGGTCGTCTGTGGCCAGATTAGAGAGAAGAACACGACGACCTACGAGACCGTTTTGGTCTTCTATACGCCATGGCTCACGTTCACCACGGCGCCGACGAGTCCAACGTCTACCCTCCTCACCATGGCATGTCGGCCGCCACCTACCTGGCCACGCGCATCAGCTCGCTCAAGCCGCCCATGAACAAGGCTCCCAACCCCATCCGCCTGCTGAGGATGCTCAATCGCCACCATTGGGCCTTCTTCTCTATCGCCTTCGTTGCTTGGGTGAGATTGGTTACTTGCTTTCCTCCTTCATTGCCCTACGGCCACCTACCAGGTGCTAACAGTCAGCTTTGCGCTCCATAGACTTGGGATGCCTTCGACTTCTTCACTGTCTCGTTGACGGCATCGGATTTGGCTAAGACGTTCGACAAAGACGTCACCGACATCACCTGGGGTATCACGCTTGTGCTCATGTTGCGATCCGTCGGGTCCATCATCTTCGGTATTGCCGCCGATCGCTACGGTCGCAAGTGGCCCTTCATTGTCAATAACCTGCTCTTTATTGTTCTCGAATTAGTAAGTTTATTCTTGGACTTCTTTCGCTGGAGGCCCATTTCTCGGCATTGATCCGTCGGAACGGGTAGCCAAGAAACGCCATCCCGTCCAGCTCCCTTTCGCATCACTTGGCGATACTTGGCGCAGTCTTAGCAAAAGCTTCGCATCCCTCACCTCGAACCCCGCCCCAAACGTGTGGTGGAGCACCCCATGATACATGCCCCCACATGAAACGATGCCGAGTTACTGAAGCAAGCGATGGTCATGCTAACACGAGACTTTAACAGAGCACTGGCTTTACTCAGACATATGGGCAGTTCCTTGCTACTCGCGCGCTTTTCGGCATTGCCATGGGTGGTCTATACGGCAATGCTGCCGCGACCGCCTTAGAAGACATCCCTGATGAGGCTCGTGGTTTACTTAGCGGCATGTTGCAACAGGGTTACGCATTGGGCTATCTTTTGGCTGCTGCCTTTGCGCGCGCCCTCGTGAACACGACGCCTCACGGCTGGCGACCTCTTTACTGGTTCGGAGCAGCACCTCCCGCCATCTTCATCGTCTGGCGGCTGTTCCTGCCCGAGACCAACACCTACATCGCCCACCAGGAACTGCGCCGCGCCAACGGAAGCATTGGCAAGACCTTTGTGAAGGAGGGCAAAGTTGCGCTCAGGCGTCACTGGATCATCCTCATCTACCTGGTTCTTCTCATGGCTGGCTTCAACTTCATGTCCCACGGCTCTCAGGATCTATACCCTACGTTGTTGAAGAACGAGTTCGGATTTAATGCTAACCAGGTCACCATCACCCAAGTGGTTGCCAATTTGGGTGCTATTACTGGAGGCACTGTTGTTGGGTTCTGCTCCCAGATCTTCGGTCGCCGGTTCAGCATCATCGTCATGTGCATTCTTGGCGGCGCATTGCTCTACCCCTACGGGTTCGTGTCAAATGAGCGCATCATCGCCGCCGCCTTCTTTGAGCAATTCGCTGTTCAGGGCGCCTGGGGAGTGATCCCGGTTCATCTGATGGAACTTTCGCCTGGCGCGTTCCGTACCTTCGTCGTCGGCACAGCTTACCAGCTAGGTAACCTTGTTTCGTCTGCTAGCTCGACCATCGAAGCCACGATTGGTGAACGGTTCCCCCTCCCGCCATTGGAGAATGGCACAAAGCGGTACAATTATGGTATTGTCATCAGCATCTTCATGGCCGCTGTCTATGCCTACGTCATTGTTCTTACCGTCTTGGGTCCTGAACACTTGGGACGAAATATGGATGTCGCCCACGACGCCGATGCTGCTGAAGCGACCGGCCACAATCTGTCTGAAAAGGCGGGAGAGAATGTTCGTGATGCATCCGCCAGTGAAGATGGCGATGTAGAGAAAGCAACCGCACATCATACGCAGTAGCATTCCAGATACACTTAAAGGGACATACATATTAAGAATTTGCGGTTTTCACCGTCGGCATGCTTGGCACGAAGGCGATGCGTTACTATCAACAACGGATGAACAGGCCACCTCGAAAGCTTCCTTGATTTGGGCGTTCTTTTGAATTTATGATCGGTTCGATATGATGATGCCATGACCGAGTGCCAATTCGTAACGCACCCTAGAGCACTCAACACTTATTTTGGGAAATACCTTTTGAAGTCTCATACCCAACGTACCTGTTTTCATACATACTATATATACGCAAGGATATATTTCACCACCGTATGATAATGCATAGCCAAATATGAACCATGTCACCTATAGTAGCTGAACTGGGCGTTTTGCTCTTTGAACTGCTTCACAAAATTGCTTACTAGCCGATCTTTATGATGGTTGTCAAGTGGAATATGTTGGCATATCCAATAGGTCTGTTTCGTGTAAGTTCTTGATTGGTAGAGTATAGCCCTGTATTAGTCAATCAGATATAATGATACTTACCAACGTTCAAGAATTCGGCCACCTTCATATTCAACTCATCAATCCTAACCATATAAGATATTTCAATCCCAGATTCAAATAAAAGGGATATTAATTAATTAAGTGAGACTATATTATAGAGAGTATAATCCGCGGTTTTTTATCTATGAAATAATGAATGAGTGAAGGAATGGATGGATGACGAAGTCTGTCCACTTCGCACCTACGATGTTTCCTCAGTTGTTACTCCGTTCGTATCATTCGGTGGCCCTTCCTTCCCCTCATTTCTCTGCTCGCTGTCTCTGGCACTAATCTGTGTCGAAGGCAGAGATTCCTTTTCGTCTTTTGGCTCACTCGGCTCTTCCTGGCCTTCCACTACACCCGGAGCCTTCCCATCCCGACCCTCATCCTCCTCGCCATTCATCTTTTGCACTTCATCATCACTTGCACTCTTTTTCTCTTTGCCCCCATTCTCTTCACCATTCCTCTTCTGCGTTTCCTCACTTGCGCCCCTTTTCTCCTTCTTATCCTTCCCATCACCCCCCTGACCGTTTATTATCCGTGGCTCATTGCTTCCACCCTTCCCCTCCTTACCCCTATCACCAACACCCTCATCCTCGTCATCATCATCATCATCATCATCATCATCATACCACCCTGGCAAAAGCTCATTATCCGCTTCGCCTTCATCGACATCATCATCGTCCTCAAACCCACGCACCAACCTCCTGGCTGCCTCGCGCCCGACAACAGGGAGTCTCCGAACCCCCTTTGCCCTCGCCTTCTCGGGAACGACCTTCGGATCCAAGAGCCCGACCTGGACCAGCACGCTCGCCTGGTCCCAGTAGACGTGTTCGTGGTACAGCTTACCACCGCGCAGCGTCACGATGCTGATGACGACCATCTCGACGCGCCGGTCCGTGGGCGGTATGCTAGGGAGGATCCACGGCATCTCTTGCGTGTGCTTGAAAGACAAGTGTAGCTCGTCGACGACGCGGTCCGTGCCTGCCGTGCGGGATACTAGTGTTAGTTTGGTCGAGGACGGGTTTGTGGTCAGGAAGTAGTCGGCGTAGAAGCGGCGCAGTTCTTGCGCGTTGATGCCGCCTGTCAGCGTCGGGAAGTATGTGGCGTGCGGTGGCTTGTGTGTTGTGTAGGTTGACATTGTCTGGCCTAGGTTGCGCGAGTAGAATTTCCCTGTTGTAGATGATATCAGGTTCTGGTTTCTTGTCTTGACCCGTCCCTGAATTGTCGCCCCAGCAAGCAAGCAAGCGAGCAAGCAAGCAAAAAAGCAAGCAAGCAAAACCAGCCAAGACGAGAAATATATGATGATAAACTCACCGTCCAAATTCCTCTCCACAACCCCCTCAAGCTCGACATCCATCCGAAACGCCGTCCTAAGCGTGTCCAAACTCCGACTCCACGCGAGCTCGGCCGCAAGGGGATCATAGTCATCGAGGTCCTCCTCGGCAAACCCGACGCCAGCATCTCGATAGCGATAACACGGATAATTCACCGCATGGCCCGCGACCACGGCACCACCGACCCCCACGCCGGCGACGGCGCGCTTCACAACCCGCCTCTTCCCCTGGATCCCGACCATCTGACTATGTCCCACGACGCCCACCTCATCGCCGACGAGATGCGCCACGACCCTCACGCCGCCGGGGAACGCGCCCCGCGGGTCCGGGATCCGCGACGGATAGTACGCCACTAGCCCCGCGAGCTTGAACTCGGGGTTATTGTCGCCGCGGTGCCAGTACTCGAGACACAGGCTCGCGGCTTCGCCGAAGGCGATTACCGCGAAGGTCTCGCAGGGCCCGAGACCGGCCACATCCTTGAGGCTGGATAAGCGCCGGCGGTAGCCCTCGTCGTCGTCGTTGCCGAGACCGAAATATTGCACCGTGAAACCCTCGTGGCGCAGCGCGCGCAGGAACGAGGTGTCGAAGTCGTCCGTCTCGGCTGTTACGAAGAGTTTCCGCGCATTGCGCGGGAATGCATCCGACAGGAAGCCTTGCTCGTTGTGGTTTGGCCCCCCGCCGCTGCTGTTCTCGGAGAGGATTGTCGCGTTGCGGTTGTTCGTGTCGCGGTCTGGGAATGCTGCGTTGATGAGGTTGGGGACGTTGATGTTCATCATGGTTTTTTCCCCACCTTGGTTTGTTTATTTAGTTAGGCACGAGTACTCCGCATGCGGAGACGATGGGTAGCTATGGCACGCGGGTATTTCGTTTCTCTTGCTACGCTTAAGGCAATGGATAGTGAGGGAAGAGAGTATACACCATGTGTAGGTTGAATTGAACGGGTGATGGTCTGGCGACTTCGCGCTACTGCACGTAGAAAACTATATAATTAGAAGTCAAAGGTAGGGTTGCGTATAAGTCAATCGACGACTTCGATAATTCTTTACCCCAATCATCAGATCGTCTGTATGTAGGTAGGTATGATATAATATCTATCGATGATGATACAGCAGATGGAAACAGGTTCGGTGTTGTGATGACGTCAACGCCCGCCCCTCCTATAAGGATGAACCGGGGGTGTACTGTACATCTCGGTGGCCACTCATTTTGTCATGTGATACCAAGTGACAGATGGCTTCAAATCGCCAATTGATAGTCGCACCGCCTTAGGCGGGAAAAATACGATGCAATTAGATAGAGATTATAAATAATAAGTTGACGGTTGACGGTTGATGTAGCCTTGAAGCCCCACCCAGTTCAAGCTTATGACCGGATGGAGTAGTACTTTTTGAATCAATTGTATATGCCACTTTACTTGTAGGCTTTTAACATCAAATTCATGTTCTGATTAACATCGACTCATTCTTAGGCATCATAGTAGACTATCTCCATTGGCATTCTCACCGAGAGCCCTGCCCAATTTCTCCAGTAGACCCTTCAACTCGTTCACCTCAGATCTCAATTGTCGTATCTCCAGCACAGCCGCATCATCCTCCACATTGGCCTTGCTCTCGTTCACCTTCTTAGCCCAGCCATCACCCTCAAAGTCAATCTGGTCCACCATCTGCTCCCACTCCTCGATAGTGTCGTCATCTTCCTCGCCTCTCGTCCGATTCCTGCGAACCTCCTTTGCCATACGAACTTCAAACAGGGCCGCACAGAACAGCAGTGGTGAGTAGATGATGCCCATGACGATATCGTTCAATCGCTCGTACTGCGTCTTGGGCAGCCACCACTCGAAAGGAAGAATGAGGAGGAATACCTCGATTAAGTTGAAGGGGGCGATGAAGACGTTCTCGTCTGGCGCTCGCACGAACTGCATCGTCCGCTGAGCATAAAGAGCGAGATACTCGTCATCCGAGTTGTCGTAGATGTCTTCATACGCGCTATTATATAAAGCAATGAGCACGTTCAAAAGAACCACCTATCGGGCCGTGCGTTAGTCTCCCAGCACAGCAGATTCATAGCACCACGGAGTTTAGTCAGTGTAGATAAACATATACGTACCATAACGACGAAGGTAAATAGATAATAAAGGATGATGCCGAACGGCGGACTGAACCTCTCAAAACCAGTGAAATCCGGGCTCTGCATGATCGCATTGGCCATCGCTTGTAGGATAAAGATGGTGTCTTCCCGGGCCATATCATCTGCGTAGTCCATACCGAGGAAGGCCTGGAGGAAGCCGATGATGACGACGATGAGGAGCGCAAAGAAGATGATGCTCTCCTTCATCATTACCTTCAACACAACCAACATGGCTCCGAAGAAGCGGAACGAGTCGAGATAGAGAAGGAGGCGGGCCCAGAACATGGGGGCTGTGAATGCGAGAAAGTTGTAGCTTAACGAATTGAACTTTTCACGCTTCTCGACATCTTCCAAGCTATGACTCAAGGCCACGAAACGCAAGGCCAGTGAGACCATCAAGAGCGAGTACAAGGTATTGTTAAAGGCGTTCCAGAAGCCGAGGATATGATAACCGGCCTTGTAGAATTTAGTGAGCTCGTCGAAGATGAAGCCAAAGGTGAAGATATAGAGGAGTATTTCGACTAGGTCGAGGTCACCAGTCGGGTTGATGGTGTTGATGGCGCCAGTGTACAGGGCCAGGTATACGATGGATATTATGAGCAGGAAAGCGTTTTGGTAGACAGGGGCGCGCATGCGGTCTGGGTCCAGATGCGAAAGCCACGACGGATTATCGCGTTCCTTGTAGTCGACAAAACTGGCAGGGTCGTCTTCATCTTGCACGAGCCAGCCTCTCCAGAGATATTTCAGGCATTTTTGATAGCCCGAGGAGCCAATGACGCGCAAAGCATGCAGGTCGACGGCTTTTTCAACGACATTGACGGGTGGCGTGGGCTCTCCGTCAACGACGATGGAATATCGCTTCAGCAGGACTGAGTGGAGCAGATAGGTCAAATCGTCTTCAGTCTCGATGCTGACTCTCGGTCAGTGACCAGATACCGCTGCACGACTCTCGATGCTTACATCTGTTTCGCGATGACCTCGCAGGCCGTGGCACGCAGCTGGTGCAGATCGGCATCCCAGAGCTCGCACAGGGCTTGGTGGCGAAACCAATGCTTCACAACCAGCAGGCAGTAGACGACGCATGCGCGATTCTCGGCGCCACCGGCGTCCTCGGCGGCTTTGATGACCTTCTGGGTGATGACTTTGCTGTGGGGCTGGGTGATCTGGTGCTGCTCCAATTCACACGGCACACACTCCTGGACGAGGTAGCGCAAGCGGAGAGCGATCTTGGTCACCTCGGGGGCGGGGATGGCAGATTGGATGGACCGATCGCGATGCAATGGCAGCACTAAGAAGAGCGGCCGGGAGCCATCAGCCATCAGCCATCAGCCATCAGCCATCAGCCATCAGTCATCTGATGCCAGGCAACGCAGCAGCGGGCAACTTACGTCGTCGTCGAGCCTCTGGAATGCATCGCTCGCGATTGCTGAAGCTATGGGCCGGGTGACGGTCCCAGCCAAGCATCCTACGCCAGCTGAAGCTCCCCATCTCCTCTCGGCTTGATCGTCGTAGTTAATCTAGGGGAACGGGAACGGGAACGGGAACGGGAACGCGTGTGGCGGCGCAAAGAGGAAGTGGTCTGCGATGAGAGGGGGACAAGGAATGCTTGTGAACTGCTGTTGAAATGAGATGAGAGACAGGCCTCCCAGGTTGTCATAGGTAGTGAGCTGAAATCAACAGCAGAGGGCCGGGATTGGGCCATATCCTCGCTTCGTGCCTTGGTCGAGAATCTATCGAGTATAGATAGGGAATTGGGGGGGAGCGAGCAAGCTTGGCCATCTGCATGACGTTGTTTTCATGTTGGCCAAGCAAATAGCAAACAGAGCTACCCTAGTCAGCCACATAAGCTACGCCTCTAGTACTGCCCGGTAGGTATACTTACTATGTACTGCTGTAAATGGACGGTGTAACCGTGGCTGGCAGAAAGTGGTACCTAGGTACCTCGGTAGTCGGTGTTGTTTCGGCCTTTGTTGTAACAGCTATCTATCTGGGGAGAGAGACTATAATGCACCTTGACCTTGGGACATGAAAAAAAATATAAAAAGATATTATTTGCTTAATTCTTAAAAGCAATTGCTTACCTACCTATGTAATGCTTCGGCATAATCCTGCAGGTGGGATTTAAGTACTGTACAGTACCATATGTATGTATGTAGGTAGGAGGGTACTGTAGTACTAGTAGTATGTTTTACGCCGAGCGCTAATCTCCAACAGGCTTAGGTTGATTCCCCAGACTTCAAGCTGCCTAAGCGCTACCGAGTACTGTAAGTCGAGAATTCCGAGTGTCAGCAACTCTAATCACTCTTGATGTCTGTTCTAACTTCGTCTTCAATTTCCTACTGCTGTATGCTGCATCTAGAAGTCTTGTATACGTAGTATATTGATAATTTCACTCGAAAGATGTGGCAGAATGAAGCGCAAGTCGTCCCTGTCTCCATGGGGTCCCGCTACCATCATCTCAACTCAAGAGGCTTGTCATCTTCTCTTCCCGCTCAAAGTAATCTCGGGCCTTATGCACGCCGTGTAGTGTGTGCACGTCTTTGAATTGCCGAGCGGCGCTACATCGGGGGTATCGTCCCAATACAGCCTCTTCTATGATAACATGGCTACTGTCATTGTTCTTAAATTCAAAAACGCCGCCTGGCGGGGGGAAGGCCGCTTCTGAACGCCTTCTGCCATGCAATTTTAAATGCCTTATCCGGGACAACCACGTCACTAGAAATCCATAGCACTGTAGTAAAAGGAGTCAGCAACCGTAGCACGTCATGATGGGTTCAGACACGTGAAATCGGCAAGGACAGCCAGATGAGTCACTATGATCCCGCCTGGGGGAAGAGGAACCTACCTCTCACCGACACCATCGTCGTCGCCAAAATCGTCATCGTCGCCGTTGTCGAAATACGCCTCAGCATTGTAGTCACCGCCGTCTTCGTCTTCGGCGCTGTCGTAGTCGTCGTCCTCTGCCTCTATCTCTTCCTCCTCCTCGTCATCGGGATCGCCGACATCCCCGTCCTCGTTGTCGGCGTCCTTCCCAGCACCCTCGATACGGGCCTTGCGCTCCTCCTCGGTTTCGTTCTCGCGACGCCGCTGCGACCGACCCCCGCCAAAGAGTTCTTCGTCGTCGCCATCGCCATAAGGGTCGTGCTCATCATCGTCGTCATTGTCCTCGTGGAGCCGCCGTTTCCTACCCCTGGCCGCATCCCCCTCTGTCTGAAAACCGCCCTTGGGCCCGCTCGTGTCTCTGCCATCCAGCGTGGCCCACAGCTCCTCGGGAAACAGGTCCTTAACCCACGGCCGGGTGTCCCTAAGCTTGGGGAGGGTCCGTGTGTCGTCGACAAAGCGGTGGCTATACATGGGCACGGCGAGGAAGGGGTCGACGGTGGCGCGGTTCTTGACGCCGTAGCGCGCATTCATCTGCGCGCGGCCGTGACGAGGAAGGACGGGGTCCTTGGCGGACTGGAACTCGGCATTGATGTGGTGATGGGTATACAAGGGGGATTTATGGTATGCGCGGCGGAATTGGACGAAGCAAGCGACGGCGCGCTCCTCGAGGGGGGTCAGATGGGGAGCGACGGGAGCTTTGTAGGACTTCTAGCAGCGATGTGTTAGTAGGGCAGACAAGACGTGCGATCAGCTGCTGGCGCGCGGGGCCGTACGGGATAGGTCTCCTGGGGTTGGTCGTTGACAATGAGGCTGGGATCATCGCCGCCGGGCATTCCAGGAGGCGCCGGCTTTCCTCGGCTGCCACCCCGGCCGCCACCACGGCCGCCTCTGCCACCTCGCCCGGACATCTCAGCACATGAAGGCCCCAATCAGGTCGGGATGTGTAACCGCGTTTTGGGGTCGGATACGGGGTGAAGTCGGCGTGGCGTGGGTGGACGAAGGAAGATTGGGAGAGGTGCCTAGGATGACTCTCAAATTTGGCGGGGACTTGATCAGATAGACCCCAGGCGTGGCTTTGCAATTGTGGGGGTGGCTAGTGATTGGTCCACTAGAGCTCTACAATACCTAAGCGCAAGCCGCATGATCCCGTTCATGGGTATTAACCCATCGGTGTTCTCAGCCTTTTGATTCGCTCCATGTTCGAGTAGCAGCTTTGCTAAACTACAATAACGTTCTCCCCTGAAGCCACGGCATAGGAGAGATCAGACAAACTGAGGGTAGACCCCCCTAGCTTGCCTGAGGGTAACTCCATTCAAAATACCTAATCACGTGCTCATAGGTACAGCTGTCGATCCTGTGTTATCCATAATGTTTGAGTCGACCCAGTGATCGAGAAGAAGCTGAATAATTGCATCCTGTCCGTGTTGCATGGTGTAACGGCGTTGCTCCGTCAGATCCTGGCACGTTTGGATCTGCGCCGTACTTAAGGAGGAGGTCGGCCATTTCTAGATAGGGTTGGATAGTTCGACCCAAAACCCAAAACCCATAGAGCCCACAAAGCCCATAGGTACCTAAAAGGTTTTGCCAAGAACCTATAGGTTCTTAGCAAAACCTATAGGTTCTTAGCAAAGACCATAGGTTTTATTAAAATATTTTAAAATAATAATATTAATTAATATATTAATTAATATAAATTATAATAATAATATAATTTCTTAAAACTAAATAACCTAAAAAATAAAAACTTTATAATTAATAAAATATAGCTAGTTTATTATAAATATATTAATCTTTATATTAATTTAATTAATTTTTATATTATTAATTATTTATAAAACTTTAAAAATTTTTTTTATAAATTATACTAGTATAATTATTAATTTAATAAACTAAAATTATTATATTATAAAATAAAAAAATATAAAAATATTATTATAAAAACTAAAAAAACTAATAATTTTTTATTTAATATAAAAATAAAAACTATAGCTAAACTTATATTTTTTTAAAAAATTAATAATTAATTTAAATTAAAAAAAAAATTATTTTATTTTTTAACTTAATATTTAACTGTTTTAAATAAAAACTAATAGTTTTTAATATTAATTTTTTTATAGCTAAAAATAATATAACTATAGTTTATAATTTTTTAAAATATATTTTTAATAATAAAAATATTATATAAAAAAAAACTAAAACTTTTAATATATTAATTAAAAAAATATAATATTTATAATA